>JAQIWF010001824.1:0-10681 GCA_034694965.1 Ceratozetes gracilis
AATTCTTCAACAATCCATTGTTATTATATGCAAGTTTCATCCATAATTTCCAAGGATAACTATGAAAAAAGTTAAAATCCCCACTGTCACTAGTTTTAGGATTGACTGTATTAAAACGAATAAAACTATTAAATTACCAAATATTCTGTATAAGCCTTAAGATTAAAGCTTAAGACTGGTTGTCCCACTTTGAATCCGACTACATTTTTACCAATACATTCAATAACACCTAGTGACTTGATTAACAAATATTATCATTGAAATTACCAATATTAACTTGCAAACATATTTACCTCCAATCCGACATTGTTTCCTTCTATAAAATACCTTCCTGCAGAGCTATTAATATCAGTGGCGTTCACTCCTGCATAAATGGTCTTGATTAGCACCTGATCATCCTCAGGCGGCACAAGTTGCACTTCCACCACTTGTACAGCCTTACGAAAGTCTGGGGTCCTCTCGACAACAGACAACTTCTTAAATGTTTTGGACATTTTTACAAATTTTAAAAATAGGGCAAAATTAAAAAAAATGATTTTAAGTTAATTATTTGACAACTGTTTTGATTTGAGTGAAGTCTTTCCAACGCATTCTCTTTATATAACTTATAGACGGTTGTGCAAGATGCATTACTAAGGCCTACCCAGAGAGCTTTGAGCCAATCACAAAGCTTAAATTTGAAAACACATAAAAGTGTCACATTAAATCACCTAAATAAAAAAAGAATTTTAGAAGTTTTATAGTGGATTTGAATAGAGTACAGGATTATATAAAAACAAATTTCTGGAATTTAAATATTTCAAAATTAGGTAAATTTAGCAAAAATTACTTATTCAATCCAGATTAAACTGAATTCAAACTAAATTTAACTAAATTAAATTTGATTCAACTAAATTCTTATTACATTAAATTAATTTAATACAGATTTAACTGAGTTTAAATAAAAATTAACTTTTTTTTAATTTGTTAATAAATTAATAAAATAAAAATAAAAAATAAAAAATAAAAAAAATAAAAATAATTAAATATGGTATATTATGGCTTAATTTTCTAATACAAGTAAAATTAATATTAATGTTACATGTTATTGAACACCACCACTGGTCCCTAATGTGTTATTCCAAAAACAATATGAAAAAGCGATATCATATAGCAGGTATAGTTAGTAGTCATCAGATTTCCTGAAAGTAATTCATTCATGACTTTCATTGTCTTATTCTCATAATCAGAGGCCAACACTCCGACCACTTCCAGCGCCTCTTCTATCGAGCATTTGTCGAGAATAGCGAAAAACATTTTGACATTGCGTTAGTTTTCATTTACTACTTGTTCATTTTTGTTATTAATTTAATGATTTCATTATTATAAAGTTATGTAATTTTTGCCAAATTGCTTCCAAGGATGAAATAAATCTTATATTTTTAATATTATTGAATAATTTATTTTAAAACTCTTAAAACTTTTCTCGAATTTTCTATTAATAATTTCGAGTCATATCTGAGTTATATCTTGTGCGTTTTAAAATTTAAAATTCTAGTAGCAAGTAACTATGTAGTGGTAAAAATTATTACACAAACAACTTCAGGGTTACTAATCCAATATTACTTAGCAAACTGTGTCCATAAATAATGAATAATTTAAATATTGGTTAATACATCAATTAATTTTAGGGGAAAAAATATATATTTTTAAAACTTTTCCATAATTTCTTCTCAATTAAATTAGGAAATCAGAAATCTATCTAACCTATAATCTTGCTCGTTAAATTTTCTTTCAATTTGTTGGTACAGTTGTACTAAATTTGCATTAAAAACTCTGTTAGTGATTGGATAACTCAAAGTACGTCAAACACGATATTAATGTAAGCATATGACTAACGTTTGCGCAATATTTGTAACTATAAACATATCAAGCTATAATCTTGTGCGTCATAAAGGACTAAGGGGCTTAAGCCTGTTAAACATCATATGGACATGATAACAGTGAACTAGGCAGCACTCGATTCTAGGTTCAACAGGCTATCATTTGAGGTTTTCAAAGCTCACCTAGGTCAATCCATATTAGTGAATAAGTGAATACTTTTGGGTTTATTTATGCATATAACGCTATGCACTATATGTTATAAAAGGTACCAAAACCTTATTAGTAGATACGGTATTATAAAAAATAAAAGGCTTCAAGATTTCATTTTTAACCCCTCGCCCTAATATGGTTGAAATAATTTTTTAATATTTTAAATACAAATTTTACCATCATGGGATTATTTTTCAAAAATCTTTTCTATGCAGCAAAGAATAAGTTCAAATTATAGTATTTTTTGAAAAAGGTTTTAACTTTCTATATATAATACTTTTCATGTTATAGACATCAAAAGTTTTGACCTTTAGTGACCCCTCGCCCTAATATGGATTGACCTAGGTGAGTTTTGAAAACTTCAAATGATAGCCTTTTGAACCTAGAATCGAGTGCCGATTAGTTCACTGTTATCCTGTCCATATAAAGTTTTTCAGGCTGACCCCCGTTAGTCCTTTTCATTAAACTTACACATATAAAATTTTATAGTTTTAAATTCGAACCAAAAATGACAGATAAAGAAAAATGACCAGCTTTAAAGTTAGACCGCCTATCTTGGTAAATTTTGGAATTAAATTTTTTTCTAATTTTAGTGAAAACGATTTCTAACTGTTTGGAAGAGAAATGGAGATAATAGTGTGAAGTGTTATCTTTGAGAATTGATGAGTCATTAGTCATATAAGAGGGACAATGGGGTGAAAAATGATAACCTCAGGAGGCGGTGATAAATATCGTTTTCAGATATGTTTGCCTGTAATCAACTGAGCGCTCGATTCTCGAAATGAAGTACTTTTTTCTTTGAGAATAACTGTTGTCAAGAGATAGTAATTATGGCATCGAATCACTGAATATAATTGAATTCTGGCATCGATTTCAATACTATTCTGTGCTAACGATTTGAATGCAAACGAATTAAGTCTGAGTTAAGGCCTTTCGGCACTCTATTCGAGGCAAAAATGTATTTCAAAGTTCATTATCGATAAGTTTTATCAATTTTGAGTAATAATTCCTTTATCTATCGTTTTTGTGTCACATTTGCATAACTAAACTCATTGTTATTCTTAAGGATTTGTTTTTCCGTAAATCTATTTCATGGACTGAATAGAAATGAATGTTGACTTCAATCACGAGTCGAAGACATGTAAACTAAAATTACTTTCAAAATCAATACATTTTTTATCATAAATAAGAGTGAAAAATATTTTGTCGATTTTTGAAGAGTTTGTATGAATACAAAGCATTTGTCAGAAAGAGATTACAAGAGTTGAGTCAAAATATTTGTTGATTCAAGGCATGGTTGTCATTATAAGACCATGGTAGCTTCCAGGGCAGCAAGAGCCAATATCTAATCCAATAGAAATCATTTCAGCAAATTATAAGTCTAGTCTCAGTTGTCATGCATCATTTGCACGTTGAATAAAGTAGAAAATCACCCACTCAAGAGACCATACAACACACAAAATGAGCTTGCAATCTTTGCCTTCATATATTGCAAAATTGTTCAATTTATATTTCAAATGATTTGAGAAGGGTTTTAAAATAAAGAAAGTAATCCAATTTAGACTATCACATTTATTATAACATCCATTCCTATATTAAAATCGAAGTAAATTTCACGAAATAAGTCTTAAATTGCTTTAAACCTTTAATAAGGCCTAATGTCAACAAATATGGCACAAAATTGCATCAATGAATTGTCTAGTTTAATTTTTAATTGTTCTCATTAAAAGCAAATTGTTATTAAGTGATGTGTGTGTGTGTGTGTGTGTGTGTGTGTGAGAGAGAGAGAGAGAGAGATTTAAAGTATTTCAATTTTTGCGGATTAAGAGTAAATTGAAGTTTTATAAGGAAAAATAGTTGAATTTCACTTGCGTAATAAATAACCTTGCAAAATAGGCGTACTTATTATGGAAATGAAAGTTTAGAATTCTATTTGAAGAGATGTAAATTAGAAATTAGAGAACAGTGTATTCAAATTCAGCTCAAATTATTCATAGAAACAAATCTTTTGAGAAAATTAGAGCTTTTATATTGAAAAATATGTAATTTCAGTGAAGCCTACGTTTATTTACAGAGAATTTGGTCAAAGATTTTGAAGAAAAATTGAGTTGAAATCAAGAAAAACAAAGAAAACCCTCTTTTGATGAATGTTTGCAAATGTTTTTATTAATAAAACTATTCATTGAAATTAGAGGTAGTATTGACTAACGAATGCAATCATTGCTTAAATTCTGGTCCAAATAATGCAAACAATTTTGTAATCAAATCCCAAATACACAGAATGTTTGTCAGAATAATCGGCAAAATATCAAAGTATTATCAGGATAGAGCAGAAATGCCCCGGGCAATGGCTCATCGATTCCAAAATAATCTTAAGAAGTTTGCAAATCATAAATAATCAAATAGATAAAGAACTAACATAATCAATATGATTGTGACTTAGTCTAGGTCATTCTAAATCTTACTACAGGGTTTCGAGCTTGGACAAAATAAGAAATCTACATAAGAACTATATCTTACACACCAAAGATACCTTGCACCCCTGAGAATTAGCTTATAAATCGTCAATTTTACACATCGTTTACAAAAGACAAAGGGCTTTTGAGGAGAATAGCATGATAAACTACCCACATAAATATTGGATGCAGAAGAATGACTTAAATCCGGGCAGAAGTACCCTGGAGATTATTGATTCTGAGCATCTCTGGAAGACAAACAAAAGTCTCCTTTATTTTGTTTTTGTACTGAATTACAGATTTGCATCACTTTTGCCACAAATAAAGTGAATCAAAACAAATAGACTGAATATTTGTCTCTTCGATCGTAATTTGTAATACAATATGTTTTTAACGTAACTTTCTATTAGTAATGCAATCCTATCTGTGGCTGTCATTTGCACAGGTATTCAGAACTATTCACTCCATTTAACATCATATCAACTTTTCCTTCAAATGAGAAAATAATTTTATCTTTTCCTCATTAAACCACTGAAAATGTGTCGAAAGTAATGCTAATTCTTATGGAATGCTTATCAAAGTGAAAAAACGGTGTGCGGCTCCTGGTGTGCCCCTAAAATGCTCAGTCAATTATTCATAAGATCTGATTCTGATTAAGACATGTAACGCAAAAAGTAATGTAAAGTTTGGGTTTAGAAGTGCCAAAAGGCAAACGTCTTATATATTAAAAGGCGTTGGGATTAAAAATTTCTCTTCAGATCTCAAAGTAAAGTATTTTTATTATTCAAAAACATTTGCAAAAATAAGTGGAGAAAAATGAAATCTTAAGCAACGCTTTGAAAGTTGACTAAAAGCACAGCCATTTGACAACCACTCCAAGCGATTGACAATTCAATAGAAGCTCTTTGGAAATACACTTTCAATTTGTTGTATACATATTCTGCAAAATCATTAAAATAATCGATCACTTGGTCTCGAATTTGAATAATCGGGGAGAAAGTGAACGCATATTATTTATCATCAATTTTTACCGAATACCATATCTATAAATAAATTATAAACTCAAAACGAGGTAAAACTCAATCTGAATTTGCTGGTTCATTAGCAATCACATAGATCGTTTCTAAAAACATGCATGCTTACAGTTCTCATTTATGTGAGACTCAATTTTGGTTTTACAACACATGAGAGATCGACGGCATTAATGGCCAAACATTTTACTCATCAAATAAGATGTGGTTATAGACTACAAACACTTTAATTCAATTCAGTCGTAAAGAAGAAGAAAAACTCAATTCATTTTGAGATAAAACATTTGAATTCGATTACAAGTTTAGTTTTTTCATAATAGTAATTGCCAGGGGCTTAACAGACTGTTCAGGCAACTCTATTCGATCCATCACAAAATTGTTCCTCAGGCTAAAGATTCTTATAATTGATGGAATAAATAAGAGTGGCCGCCATCTTACTCTCTATTTATATAACCCTGGAGAATAGAAATGTCCTGATTATTTAAAATTGTACTTTTACTTAAAAATCTTGATATAATAAACAATGAGATTTAAGAGAAAGTAAAAGAAAATTCAATACTTTAGCAGACAATTAGAGTGAAAACTCTATTGAAGTGAAAGAATAGTTTACTTTAAAATTCATTTAGATTTTCGACTCGAGTTACAAATAAATGCAATTCTTATGTAAGAACTCAAGTATTTTAGAAAACAGGAACTCAAGAGAGAAAATTGACTGCATTTTAGTCGCAGATAATTAAATGAGAGTTACGTTAATAACTGTTTTGTTTTCAAATAATATTAAATTACTGACAGATATGTGAAAGAGATATAAAAGACTATCAAAACGAGAAGAATGTTGTATATTATCTATGCGTTAATTCTGTTTATAAGTAGTCATTAAACTGAGAAAAAAATGAAATTCTTGCTTAATTTGTTTTACCAAAACATAATTAAGCTTGTTGAGTTGGCAAAATTTAGATAAACAAGGAGATAAACTGATTTCATGTTAGTTGCAAATCAAGATTAGAAAAACAAGTATTGAATTACTGAGAAACACAATAAGCAAAAAAGTTGCGACAAATTATTAATGAGAATCAGTTACCCATTTGTGTTATGCAAACACTATTTCTTAACGAAAGTATAGCCATAAGGATGGCCTACCCGTGCTTTTTGCAACAGAAGCGAGAAACTACTGAATCATTTATGGATCAATTGTTAGAATAGGGGAGAAATTAAGAGAAAAAAACAAAATAGAGGTTTGACTTAACTATTAAGCCGTTAATAAGTGTTGAACACAATGTATGTCAGAAACAAGAGTTGTTTTCAGAGTCAATCCAATTGTCGACCAAATAATGTTTATTTCTCATTAACCCAAACCTTATTTTCTTTCGCTTTAATCAGTTTTTCTCCAACTTTTTCGTGCTCTCAATGTTTCGACTCGGGTTTAAAAGTGCATTCAATAAGTCATTCAAAACATATCATTGATAGAAATATTATGCAATTCTTACTAAATTCAAACATTTGATTTCAATATTTTAAGCATTAAAGTATATCTTAATGGAAAGGATGAACAAGGTAACTCAAATAAAAATCTGCAAAGGGAATTAAGAATAGATTGTATCTACAAATATGGAGATATTCTTGGTAATTCCCACTTGAATCGAGTGAACATTTCTGAGAAATGAGTGTATTTTTCATTTAATTGAAGAGAGAAATTCAATAATAAAATCGATTCATAACATGAATGAATCCATAAATTCAAAGGTACGGCAAGTAATTTAGATCTCAACGGAATATTGGATTAAACCGGTCTAGCTCATAATAAATGATGTCTGAGCAACCAAATTGCAATCAACAAGTAATTAAAATAAGAGCTTTTGCATCGATTAGAGACAACACTCATAAACATAATAAACAATAGGAATATAAACATTAGATTTTTGTAGGATTTGAGAAGAGCTCCACTTTTTCTCTATAATAGCAATCATTAATTTTTAAGATAAAATAAAAATCATTTTATTCACTAATGTCTTGCTCTGTATTTTACTGATAGAGAAAAACAATTTGTGGACCCTTTGATCACTCTCTTCCCCTAATTAATGCCCCGAATAATTATGGCATTTTTGGCCTAATTGCTAACAAATGAATAATTAATTGAATATTAGTCTCAAAGCACTATATATTCAAAATGTAATTCTGAGTCAATCCTCAAACCTATAGAATATTCTTTGAGTGTATTTATAATAAGAGAAATAATCATTTATTTCGATACAGGGTTTATGTGTTGACCTGATTTGGTGTTCAAAATCAATTAGAAATAAAAAGTACACAAAATGTGTGGAAACTAATTAAGAACCTTATATTACGTAAATCCAAGTCGTTGTGAAGGAGGCAGAGCCAGAAGGATAGGGAGACTTGCAATGAGACTTCAAATAAGCTATGCGTCGATTAAATACATAAAAACATTACAAAAACAAAACATAATATTCTTTACCCAAACTCTCGAAACGATTGTCGCGTTTAAATAATAAGTGTTTTAGTAGTGGAACGATAGGGAACGGGATATAAATCTCTTTACAAATACATTAAATAAAATATAAGAGGAAAGGAATTGTTTATTCAAAGGAGAGGCTGAAAAAAATAAACGCGAGCCTAATATTTACTCTTACCTTCATTTCATTGTGGGATTTATGGCACACTTCTTCCTCCACTAGTATCTCGTGTGGAGTGTCTCGTCGGAGACACACCTGTTGTTGGTATTGATGTTGACTATTATCTAATACTTCTTCTAATACTTCTTCTAATACTTCTACGCTTTGGTGTTGTTGTCGTTCCTCAATATTGGTTGAAAAGTGTGGCGTTTTTCTAATATTAGTTTCTTTTTCTTTTTCATACTTGTCTTCAGCAACGGGTGACTCGTATTTGTTGGATGACTTGGAACCGAAACAGGAAAGGCAGCCACAACCTCGACATCCAGCCGTTGCGCCCGAATTCGAGTTGATATCACTCTTCCTGTGAAACACCACTTTGATTGAGTCAAAGACTATTTTCACGGCAATTATTTTCCAATCAAAACAATACAAAGAACTCCTTTCCACGGATTCCTCTTTTACTCGCTTTTCATCTGATTTCAGTGATTATCGGATTTAGGTTTTAATTCAATTTCAAGACAGCTCTATCTCTGTCGCCTTTGCAACCACTTGTCAATTGTTCTAGCTAAATATTGAAAGGAATTTCACAAAATGACTCTTTTATTTGAAATAATTTATAGTAATAGTAATTATTCCGCCCAACAATGGCTTTCCTGTTCCGTAAAATAGATTTATTTGATAGCATATACTCTATGCAAGTGATGAACAAATGGTTTCGACAAAAGCACACATCAGTTGGATATGGAATTCACACATTTGTTTGCATTAGGAATGAGAAGCGAATAATTTAATGTCGAAATGACTTTTGCGTCGAAATAATCAAAAATAACATTCAATATATAGATAGACACCAAAAGTGTTATACTTTCGCCTCTTTTTGATTTACAACTGGAATACACTTTCAGTTTGTGTGCAAACAATTAATTAAATGATAAAAAATAACTTTTCATATAACAGACAACACAAGAATTGAGAGAAAAAGCTGTTATTCAACACATCGGCACAGAATTAAAGTACCAGAAGTTAGAGAGAAAACTATTTTCAGTGGCGTTCAGTTTCTCGCCAACAGAGCAGAGCTTTTAGAACACAGGAATTACTTGAGTGTTGGGAACAGAATATTTCGTAATTGTATGGAACAGCCAACTCCTGGCTGGCATTTATCAACATTATAGCCGACACACACACATACATAACAACTCACACCACACAACGAGAGAACAGAGAGAACAGGCCTTAATCCCAAAATGCAATCGATTTTGCTCAGACTCGCGCTCTCCTCGTCACATATACACGTCAGTCAAACACATGCAATGTATCGCACAATCCTTACAGTTATAGTGCACTAAAATCACACAATGAATGAACAACTCAAGAACCAGTAGATTCTCTCTCTCTCTCTCTCTCTCTCTCTCTCTCTCTCTCTCTCATTCTTCATTCTCTCTTTTATTCTCTCTTCCATTCTCTCTCTCATCTAATGTGAATCGTCGCTACATTGGACTATAAAATACAGTTATAGTCAGACAGAGTGCACAGCCTTAGGAATGCCATCACTAATGTTAGCGCATAACCAAGTTTACGATCCGTGCGTTTTATTGTTATCTTTCACAGTTATATTCACAGTTAAATTGTTATTCGTTTGGACTCTCCTTTGCATTTAATACTAACTCTATTTAATGCTCGTCTGTATATAAAACTTCTACATTTAAGTACACATTTTCCTCAACAAAATTTGATGCAATAAAAAAGTTTTTGCTTTTATATTATTACATAAAAAACTTTATTCCTGTCTATCAAATAGATTTTGAATGGCCTCAGAACAGATGTTTTGGGATATTTTCGCCATTCAATCAACATTTCTCTTCTCAACAAATCATTCCATTCTCTCCCAAAAACCAATTATTTAATAATCATTTCTCAAATGAATAAAACTATACTTTCCTCTGTTTTATCTCAATTTTACAAAGTTTACAAGTATATAGAGATGTGCACAATATGGAGGTACAAATCAGGGTTATTCAAACAAGGGGTCAGGGCGATTTGTAACTCTTAAAATCTGATATCTGTTACAAATAGTAATGTCAATCACTTTCAAACTCAGGCGGTTTTCCAAATTTTCAGTAATAGGGGGATTTTGGCGAATCTCCCATTAAGTAACTCCATTGAAAAGCTTAAGTTTTGGATTTGTTTCCCAATGAAAGTGAGTTTTTGACAAAATCGATGGGAATTATTAAAAGTCTAATGTTTGTCGACAACTCTGTTTAAAACACTTCAATCAATCACTAATAAACTAATTATGTAGTCCTTCTGGTGAAATCGGAGGTAAGCCTGCTATCATTTAGCTACTACCCTGCCTTGAATATTAGTGAGAGACAAAGTTAAAAAATTCGGCGGATAGGTCACTAAATTGGCCAGTTCAATTCTAATAACATTAACGTTATGCATTTTTTGATATAAGGCATTGTCCTATTAAGGTTAACTTTATGTCAAAACT
>JAQIWF010001825.1:0-10681 GCA_034694965.1 Ceratozetes gracilis
AAAGTGATAGATATCATAATGTATGATCATTTCACTATAATTCGTGTTGTTGAACATTGTTGTCAGACGTGAACCGGAATTTAAACCGTTGCATATTGATTTCATTTGATATGTTATTGAAATTTAAAGTAAAATTTGAGTTTCGGTCAAATTAATTCACGAATCAAAACATTTTGTGTTAATTACTACAATTAAATTATGTTGAAAGGCTATTATCTTGTTCATTGTTTAATATAATTAACCAAAACTATAATTCATATCTTTCGATCTGAACAGGACTGACGGCCACAATGTTAGGAATAGTGGGTGGACTGCATTATGGCGGTGCGTAAACTTTTTTTTGAATTACAATTAATTTTAAAAAGTATTAAAAACTGTTTTTCATTTTTCCATTGAGAAGTGGGTCGGGCGGCCGGAAGTATGTTTGGGGGAAGTCTTATGGCTATATTCAACGCAAGAATTGCCTTCAGAATTGTTGGCATCTTTGCAGGAGTTGTGGCCGTAGTTTACACCGCAATCTATTATCTATTCCTTAAAAAAGATGAAATCAAAATATTGAACCAAAAGAAGGAAATAAAGGAAAATGAAAACAATGTTATGTTAAAAGATGTGGAAAACCTTAAATCCACTTCTGGTGAAGATTGCAATCCAAAGGATGATATGAATGAAACGGATTTAAAGCCAAATCAAAGATGTGGTAGTATTTCAAGTGAGACATCAGTCACATCAGTCATTTCAGCCAATATTACGCTCTCACATCCCATTTGATATCCGATATATGAGAGAAACTGTTGTGTTTTTGTGTCATTAAAATCATTAGTTTTGATTTGAAACTGATCAAGTACATCCATCACAATTCTCTTAGAATGGAGTCAATCTCATCTGATTAGAGATTAGTCTTGAATTACACATTCCGTCTCTCTTTACAAAAATTTGAATCTTATGTTTAGTAATAAATTATTAAAAGTATGAAAATTACTAAATATTGACTTAATTTATACGAAAAGTATAAGAATTTGATATTTTGTTTGCTATGATTTGAATGTATAATCGATTGATTTATGTAAACAATTATAACCCAAATGATTGTCACATAAATTATAATTATTTGTCTGAATTGTTAATCAATTTAAAGTAATTATAATATTTATTAAAAGCCCTTAAAAATGTCCTCGAGTTAAAATTGCTTCGAACGGCTATTTGTTAGGAAATGCAAAACGAGTTGAAACGGGATATCCAACAAAACTACTTTTTATGATAATATAGGACTGGTTTAGGAAAAAATAATGAATTGAACTTTTAATTATTATATGAGTTCATCATATGTTATGACGAGGAAGAGATGGAAAGGTCTAAACACAGAATCGCTTACAAACAGTCATTAAATGATTGTCGAAAGGAATTTCCATTTATTTGTTGTGATGTCAACATTTGAATTAAACTCATTTTAATGTAATTCAAATAATTGTTTACAACTAATGATTATTAAAACATTTGGTCCTTTCATAAGGTATTCATTAATAGAAAAATAAATAATTAAAACAATTATTCATTGATTCGTACTGTGATTACAGATTGCATTTTATTATAATATTCATTATATAAGTACTGATAAAAGCAAAGTAACAGCGAATTGCAATTAAGAAAATAAATCAAATCATAATTTATATGTTGTATTGAATATAATGTCAGACGAATTGAATTCTTATGAAAGACATTAGAGAACAAACAAAACAAATGTAGAATGAGTTTTGAATATATTATAATTTGAAATTTATTTGGAAAGTCCATTAATTTGGTAATAAATGCTAAGTTATACCACATTCCTATACATTTCAATATCGTTCAAAACTAATAAAACTTTGTTCCAATTGCAGCCATTCCTGTTCTGAGTGACCCCTTGTTCTTAAGGTTTGATACAGTGATAAATGATTTGACTTGGATTCAACTTAGTCTAAATGGTTAGCTCAACAGCAAATATGCTGTCGTGTCCAACCTATCTATCAATTCACTCTAGTTAATCTCTTTCAACAGTTAAACGATTATTCTTGGCTTCACTTAGATATTTGTTGTGTACATCAAAATGAGATACTTTATTGAATTTTGAATAATCGTGAATAGAGAAGAGCATTACTGGACTAGTCTTTCAATAATAAATTATTATTATTATTATTACTCTTATTATAACATCAGTTAAAAACTATTTTCATTTTTATGGAAATAAATATAGTTTAGAGTCAACTAAACTCTAATAAATGTTTGCAAAAGTAAATACATTATATGTCGTGAACTTCAAATTGAAAGACAAAATGTGAGCCTATTATTAGACAATCAAATGAATTAAAGCAATGAAACAAATTCGTGAAAATGTAATTTATTTGAATGTTTCATAAATTAGATATAAAACGGATTCTCTCGTAATATACTCTGTATTTAGTTCTATGAAAACATTAGAGTTAATGGATTTGATGTTAAGCGTGGGATCACAACATTTGCTCATTAATTAACATTGAAGTCAGTCATATATAACTTATATAACTTATTAGACCTATTTAATGAAAGTCGTGGGTTAGGTGTGTCTCCAACTGTCTGCACCATATGTCACACCATTTGGTTATCATTTCAATCATATCTCTTAGCGACTGATATGTGGTTTGAATAAATCCAAAACAATTGAATATGTTTTCAACGATAAAATTTTTATCCAATCATAGGTTCAGTAATATTGGAATCAAATGATGTGTGACTTGAATCTAAATGTGGGTAACCACGAGCTTCATCCACTATCTTAGTTTTGAACTTGCTCAAATCAGTTTTAAGAAAGATTATTTTTATATCTGCACTCAATTTGTTCATTTACTAAATTGAATAAAGACGAAGGTTGGCTTTATTCTGGGTATGCCTAATCAGTCCATTACTAATCAGCATCCACAGAATGAATTATATATCAGGATTGTCCTAGCTATACCTCAAGGATGGTGTCAAACCCACAACAGACCTATTATCAGTCAATAGATTTATTTTTCCAAAATGTGGAGTAATTACAAAAAGCCTCAATACAGGTATGGAGTTTATGACAGACCCTACCCCTTGGGTAGGCCTCAATTATTTCAGAATCATTGTCATCATAACCTCTAAAATAAAAATAAATATTTAATGAATTCGTGGAAAATATTGGATAAAAGGACTCAAATTTTATTCGGTTTCGATATATTGTTTCAAAAATATTTAATAATCAGTGAAATAATATCTGAGTCTTTGTTGAGGCCATAAAAAGTGATTCACTAAATAATTGGTTGATTGTAAGCAAACCCTGTTTTGCAGTTACTTTTGTGAAACACTTGAGATTTACTATAATTTTTACTACAATATAGCCATACCTGCACTCAATTGTGTTGAATATACTGTGCAAACCTAATGGCCTTTTAAAGATGAAGTCTAAAGCAGTGAAACACAACCTGGTCTTAGACATGGATTTGGTTCATTTTGAATTCGGAGGGAATGGTGGCAAATAAAAGTAATAAATCGTATTCTGATCTTAAGTCTTGGCACAACTTCAGGTTACGTGTGTTTGCCTGAGTCAACAGGTTTGGGCTTCACGTATAACTTGTTTTAGCACTGCCAGCACCAATCTATGTCTACCAGTGCTGTATAGCAGGTCCATTGCAAAGTTGGGAGGGCTCGACACTACCAACACAACAACCATTTCTCTACCATAAGTCCGATTTTAAAACCAGAGAAGTTCACTGACTTAAAGAGTGCGCCTTTTTTCAAACTTTTACATTATTTACAAAATGTTTACATTATTTCTAATTTATTTTATTAACTAATTATAAATGAGAACTGACTTCAACTTTAATCAAAACGATTGATTCAAAACTTTGACAATTAGTGATGTGTTAAGACATAAACATTTGCCACTTGGATATACACTGCCTTACAGTGCGTTTGCCATACATTGGCCATACATTAGCCATACATTGGTCTCTTTGGAGCATTTAATGCAAATACAGAGTAAGTCCTATAAATTATTTCTTTACGTAACCATTAATTGCAAATCAAAGTAATGAGTGACAGATAGTTCTCTCATTTTAACACTCAGACACTTATTATCCTTGATTCAATTAAAATAACGTATCAGGTTAAACAGGGCCAAACAAATCCAAACTCATCGAATGTTTTGCCGAGCAAAATGAGCAAGCACAGTCTACCAACAATTCAACTTTACTTGAGTGATTTCAATTTAAGCCAGTATCTATTAGACAATTTTTTAACTTGGTTAAGTGCAATTTTACCCCTACACTCAAAGTTGGATGACTACCCCCTCAATCAATGGATTCAAAAATTGCCAATTTTTTAGACTTATTTGTTGTCTATCTGTTGTCGTGCTTTAATTTTTTCATTTGTATGATAAGAGAAGTGTTGTGTCCATATAAGGCAATAATATAAGTATTGAGTGCTGAGCTCAGTGGACATCTGTCGTGTGCTGTCTTTTCTTTAGTTATATTTTCAAAGATTTAAGTTTCTCAGAAAGACTTATGAGTTGAGACTGAAAGAGGGGTCAAACACTCGACGCGGGGTTTTTTCAATAATAGTTTTGTTGTATGTGTCGTGAAGGAACGGTAGAGCACTGCACATATACCCCAACCACCTGTTCTATATTTCTTAAGACACTATCAAAGACTATCGATATTATAGTTTTGGTGTTAATAACAAGAATTATATTTGAGTTAAAATTAAGTCAATTTAGAAGAAACAGAAAATTGTTTGCAAAGAGAGGGGGAAAGCCCTCAATCCGTTAATTATTTTTAGAGTTAGTTCCTTCTTAACTGTTAGCACTTCCCTTGAGTCACAATAATCAATGTTTTACCTTAAGAGGGTCTTCCTGACCAGGTGCGCCCAATACTGAGCCCATTACTGTGCCTTATGTGAGCTCCCCATATGCAGTGCTGATTCATATTCAATTGCAGCTCTGCTCCAAAATCTTTTCACCCGAATGAGCATAATATGAGAGCCATATCTTAAGATACAATGCTATACCGTCTCCACTGTTCCCGCAAAGAACTTTAGCCTTTGATATAGCCATGAGTTGCACAATATGTTAGGTTAGGGAAAGACTTCATTTCATGGGAAAAGTTTGTGAAACAGACTATTACTCATTAAATATAAGCCTAATGTATAATATTCTTCATAACCGCTAACCGATTGATAAAAACATTGTTCTCAGAGAAAAATATTAAGTAATGTGTTCTCAGATATGTCTCACAATAAATAACTCAATTCAGTTCAATACAACTCCAAAATATTAAAAGGCGTTCCTTTATATTTTCCTAAGCCATGCACTCAATCATTGTTTTTCAATATATAAAACATCGATTATATGTATGTCTTGAGCAGACACCCCAAGGGGGAGATTTTCTAGAAGTTCTCTTGGAGTCCACATTTAGTCATCCCTCTCCCTTGAATGTTCAAAAGTGTTAACCTGGTATATGGAAAGATTCTATGTCTAAAGGAGTTTTAGTTTGATTTGGACAACATCCCCCTGAAACTCCCTGATTTGGAAAGCCTCGGATACCCCTGTTCTTGTACTTCCATTGCTCAAACGCCTCTTTATTTTTCTCTCGTTGTGAGATTTAACCACAAGAACTCATTTCAAGTGACTTCCATCTGACAGGTGGTCAATACAGATGACACGCACTCAGGGCTTATCTCTAGTTTAAGGTCTGTATGTATAATAAGGGAGACACTGATTGCCAAAATCTATTGAGGAATAGAAAACACTTGCATTCAGTCCGACTTCAGAAGGAAATAATAGTTATTCATAATTATTATTTTGTAGGAATAGTCACATTTGAGTCATACATGAGATGATTTCCAAAAAGCAAAACCGCTATTTTTAACCACTGTTTAAGTCATTATTTAAACAAACGTTTTGATTGTGAGCATCATTTAATTGGAAAGCCTTACGGTTCACAACTTCTCATTATTATTCTCACTATAGATATAATGAATATTGAGATTAGACTCTCTTAGCATTCAATTCTTCAAAATATAAAAATGGTTTAAAGTGGTTCCAATATTTCCACTCTTTATATAATGTATCCTAGTTAGATTCGAGATTTGGCAAATAAAACCTGAGCTTTTTCGAAAAAAATGTGTAGGCAAAGGAGGATAAAAGTGAGGGTCCAGTTCACTAATTTAGATAATATAATTGATTTTCTGAAACTTAAACTGAATTAACATCTAATTTAAGCTTCTTTTAGGGTCTCATTTATTTATTTCTTATACCCCCTGAGATTTGAGTTATAACTTATAACTTATAAGTTTTAACCCACACCTCAGCCCTGTTTTATATAAAATCTTTGTTTTCATTGAAGACAGTATTGATTCTAATTTAGTACAAAATAATTTTGATGGATAGTCAGAGGAACGACCTTATGCTGCTTGTATTACATGAATGTCTTGCACGCGACTCGTTTATTATGACAACCATTGCAACAAATAACCAGCGCAAAACCAGCACAGGTAGTTTTGGCCCTGGTGTGGTCACAGGGGATGTCATGACTTGCATATGAATTAGATCCACAAGTCATCTCTTTTTATCGTCTAATATCATCGCACAGAGAGTGGGTTCAGAATATTAAGGTAGAGTCAGGTCTGGACACGCGACGACTCCGCTCTCGTTTCGCTTTTTCTTATTTTCTTTTTATGGGTTTATCTGAAACTCTACTCTTATTTTTGTTTGGCTCCAACTCAAGGTCTCCAATGGACAGAAGGGGGACTGAGGGGTCATAAAACTTGGGGCTAAACTACAGACACTCTGATTGGCTAAGATTTAGATTTCAAGCGATGGCGGGCGCGCTATCGAATTGATGGAAGCGCTTAACCACAAACAAGTTGTTGCAGATCTCAAACTGCAAACTCTGTTGACTCTATGCAAAGACTAAACTTAAAACAGGTTCAATACAAGACTTAATGTTGTGTTGTGTGCTGTGAGTTGTGCTCATTTGATACTCTGAGTGATGCGATTGCATCCAAGCGTACTCTCAGTCGCCAAATCTTACGGCACTTTAAAGTCGATCGACTGTCACATCCAATTGCAATGTTTTCCGCACACTTTTTAGTGATTTAAGTGTAAAATACATTTCTATTAATGTATTTTTGATTATTTGGTAATAATTAGTGAATATTTTTAATGTGATGTTTAGCTGAGTAACCATTTTCTTCATTTATCATCCAAACAGGTATTCAATTTGACTGAAAAATGGATCAAAACGTGTTTCGAATTCGTTGTTGACTTATATCTGTTCCGTGAAATGCTGTCCTCAATGTCTTCAAGTATTGGACCCGTTTTGGCCAAACAGAAACAGTGTCCGGAAATGTATTCGGATATATACCAGAATATAAGTGCAAATAAGAGAAACAGCACTCAATCGGAGACAAATGTCAAGTCGTCGCGAATGTCTATATCGCATGCGAAGGGACTGTTGAATATGCCTGGTCAAAACAACTGCTTCTTGAATAGTGCTGTTCAGGTAAACACCAATTTTGCTTATTTTCAATATTTTGAAGCAATAGTTGAGTAAATCCATTGCAATGAGGAGTAATATGATTGGGAAAACTGCAGTTAATAAGGAGTTACTAATAAACATTGATTTACGTCCAGTGCTTTGGAGTGTAAAGAAGGGTCTGCTCTTTGAATGCATCCCAAATAGATTTATCGCGTAATTAGCTTTTTGTCTTAACTCAGCACAACTGCATTCAAATAGTTTGCCATTTATTCGCGCGAAACCCACCACTGATTTGTTGTGTAGTTTTTGACTCCTGTCTGGCCTCTCCTCTGCAGGTCTGCTCTATGCAAATCAGTTTCACTTTGCCAGGTAAAGGCCCTGAAGCTATGTTCGGAGCACCGGGCTCACTATCTCTCATTGTATCGCTCCCTCCTTTCAAAACAGGTCTTTGGCTAAGATTTAATGGAAGTCCTATAGAAGTGGTGCACAAAACTTAACTCATGCCATAAAAACGATATAAATATAAAAATTATTTAAGAAAAATAATATTACTCTTTAAACAAAGTTAGACAATGTTTTCGGGGGTATTTTCAAATGTTAGCAAAATCCTAAAAAGGTATTTTTAAAATTCAGTTTATATCCAATTATATCCAGTTAATTTATTGACAAACATTTTTCGCTTGGTTAAGGCACTATTTAAGAAGATATTTTCAATATTTTGGCCAACATGAGAGTTTTGATTCTCCCCCCTCTTCACCACTGGTTTATAAGGGTCTGAAATAAATAAAATTAAATGAGGATTCGCTTCATTCGTTTTGTTATTTTATTTTATTTTTCATAAACTTTGTAAAGAAAAGCATTGGTTTTATGTAACACTAAATATCGTTAATTATAGCCTCTTTTGATTACGAGAAACCCTTAGTATTAAAGAAGAAATTAGATAATTGTGGCGAAGAGTAGTCGCCCAGTCGTTGACTCTTAACTTGAGATGAGCTGCTCTTCTCATTAAAGTTTTACATAATGTTTATGGCAGACGTGCAGCTCCTCTCTTGTCCTCTCATTTTGTTTGCGCAATCATTTAAATAACAGTTGAGACACTATTCCCTATATTGACAACATATTAAAATTACAAAATGAAGAGATGGGTCTATAAGTCTGACAAAAATTTCCCAAATACACCTATCTAGGCACGAGCTTGCTCACCCCTGTATAACTCATTGGTTTTCTAAGAAAAAATAATAAGAATTCATGATTTCATATATGATATCACAATTTGAATGGAAAATTATTTGAGGTTTGTATTCGATGTCAATGTTAGCAACTTATCAAACAACGAGGTTATTGCAAATTCCATTTAAATGAGAGTAAAATTGCAATTTTTCATAAAAATATTTAATATTTTCCTCGTTGTAAAACTCTAAACTCGAATCTAAAGCTATGAGTTATTTAAATCCATGACTCAGATTAATGATGCTATCAATCAAAACAAATAAAGTATTTTTGAATTGTTTTTAGTAAAATTTATCACTTGCAAGGGTATAAAGAATAACATGACTCACACCTGAAATCCAATTAATATATTTCATTAATGGACAAAAAGTTTGCTTACATTTTGAGCCAATGAAAAGTTTTGATGCGATAATAAATTTTCGCCTGAGCTTAAGGCAACAATTTATAGCATGTTTTCTTCTGAAACAAGTTGTTTTCCACCAAGTATACTTGAATTTGTTTTAGGATTTACAAATGGTTTGCTCTTCGATTTATTGTGAGATATGCTTACTTAGCACTCAAGTCAATAGAAGCCAATCACAGGTGTCCTCTAATCTCAAACTTAAATTTCATTTTAAATTACATGGACTAATAATACCTGGTATCAGCTCTGGGTTCAGGCTTTTCTTAGAATCGGTGCGAAATTTAAGCTTAAAAGCATTGGTTTCTGTCTTATCTTTGGTCTCTCTTAACATCTATCTGTGAGACGCAAAGGAGTTATCCTTTAATTTTAAATATTAATAATTCAATAATGAAATCGTTTTTATCAAATAACAATCTAAACAAAAAGTGATTCATTCAAATGATTTCCAGAATAAGTTATATCAGTCTTAGGCTGAAGTGAACACTTTCTTGATGTGTGACAAGCAGAGTGCTATGCCTTGCTCATCTCAATCTTCTTTGATAATAAATCTTAAACATTATTTTAAGAGCTTTAAAGGCATAAATGTTTTGGTGACTTATGTGTTGTCAATCATAGCATTAGAGATAAAATACGAAATATTAAATATTAGGCGGACTTTTATGGCACTGTTCTTAGAGTTAAAAATCTAATGCTTTAATCTGAAAATCTTTTGAGACAACGCTATAGAATGGGCAGAGCATAGGGTGGAGGGACTCGAAAAATAAGTCATTATTGTTTAGCCTTGAGTTGAACTGCATTTTAGATTCGGAACTGCTTTAGATATGGCCAACCATTATGTTATTATATCATAACTTAGAATCTAAGCCATCAATACTACAATTTTTAAAAAATGTTTTAATAATTACATAACAAATAGTGACACAAATCGAAAGCATTGAACATAAAAACAATTGATTTAAGACCGACACAAATGCAGTGAAATCTTAATTTTAAAAACTTATGAATAAAGTGTTTTTCTTTACTGAAACCACCCTTTCTTTTGTTTGGCTTACATTAGGTCTTATGGCATTTGGATGTATTCCGGCGCAGTTTTCGTGAGCTAAGCGGACACGCGTGTATGGCTGACTCCTGCATATTCTGTGCTCTTAAGGTTTGCATTGAATATATGAAATGAATGATAAAGAGAACTAACATTTTTTTTGCTTCACTCAGGAATTGTTTAATCAATTCCAATACAGTCAAGAGTCGGCACTACCACCCGATGCCCTGCGCTTCGCTTTAGCCGAAGCGTTCAGTGATCAGCGGAGGTTTCAGTTGGGTTTTATGGATGACGCGGCCGAGTGTTTCGTAAGTACTGTTAACCCATAATTAGATACTTAAGAGTAGTCGCACTCAGAGTTTGCTTTCGCCAAACGCTTGAAATAGATGTCAATCAAAAATAGTTCACATTTTTTGTAATTAAAGATCGATCCTTGGTTTAGCATTGTGGCTGGGCGGAGCGATTTTTTTAGCTTATATGATAGCCTACCCCCGCCCC
>JAQIWF010001826.1:0-10677 GCA_034694965.1 Ceratozetes gracilis
ATTACCGAAAATATGGCAGAACTGAGTCTAAAAGATATGAATAGTGATGTCATTAAAGAAAGTTTTACTTCAATTAAGACTTTATATGAGAAGTATTCGAAATTCTCGTCCATTTATTGGCCATTCGATCCTCTTCTCGAAGCCGTGAAGAATAAAAGCGCCACAACTCAAGAAGTCTACGATTGTCTCACTTTTATCTGTTTGTTAGTTAAAAACCACAGCAATTACTTCCAACAAATGATGAGCTCTTCGTCACTCCTCTTTTGCTATATTTCCTCTGCATTTCTCATATCAGAAGATGTCTTTTTTGACAATTCTGTTCAAAATGTGATGAATTTCTTATTGAAAAGACTGATAACCGATGGAATCAAGTGTCAAATCGAAGACACGATTCCATACTTCGAAACAGCGGGTGATTTGTAAGTCTTAAATCAAAATATTAAATGTTTTCTCTGTTTCTAATTATTTGTCTACAGTTTTGTGAAATTTTTAGAGCAGTTCGAGTCGTCTTCTTATGGGAACGAACTCTTCACTAATTATTTGCTCGTCTTCTGTCAGACAAACTCCAGTCCTCTCTTTAGGACTAAATTGTTGACAGATTTTGTGACAGCTTTGAGAGTAATTAACATATCGTTAGAAAAGGTTTGAAATTTAATAATTCTTTGAAAAATATCTAATATTTACTCACTTTTGTACAGATTGTGATCCCAATCGAGAATTTTCTGTTTCCCATTGAAACGGATGTCCAAACACTAGAGTCATATTTAAAAGCACTTCTTTGTGGAGCGCTTACACCGAAGGAAAGCCCTATTTTATACCTAATCGCTGTCCATCATCTCAACCATTATTTGTTTCGCCAAAAGAAAGAAAATACAAACGAAAATAAAAACTTCGATCGTCTCATACGCTCTGTTCATAATTCAAGCAACCAATTACTGAAACAACACTTATTGAGGTATTCCTCTTTCGACCCCAAACAGCCTCACGGAATATCTCTTAAAAATGATTAATTTGTTTCTCAATAAAAATTTATTATATATTTTAGTGAAAACTATTTAATGAATGGAAATATTTTGTTTGTAAGCAAAACAGTGTTTACCCGAAGTCTATGTTTTGTTTTGAAGTTCAGTTTCGTTGGTAACTAATATTCTGTAGAAAACAAAACAAAGTTAAAAGAACTCCAATCATATGAATAACACATTTATTATAATTTAAAGTCTATTTGACTCTAAAATGGAAAGAAATATAGAGTTTTCTCCAGAAATCAAAGAGTCTTCCAATGATTTAAGGCTAAGAAGCGGTGGATTCGTTGTCAGCCTTTGGCTACAAATGTGTCTCTATTTTAACTCTTACTTCACTCCTATTTGGATGATATGTCAATTGCTTTCACTTCATCTCAAATACAATAAACTTTCTGAAATACACGCATTTATGGCCAGCACCTCATTAGCCATCCTAATGGTTATCGAAATACCTCGATTATATCTGGGATATTTTGGAAATATTGACGAAAAAATTCGCCATTTATTGGCGTTCGTGTTATTATCGGTTTTAATTCAGTTTCCGATTCATTTGATTCGTCAAATATCAACAGCTTTTGGCCTTTTGGTCACTCCATTCGAAGTGATAATTGATTTGATCCAGTTTATATTCCTCATCCTTGAAATAATACTATCTATCTATACTCTGAGCCGATCAACCAAATATCAAATGAGTCAATTTGATAAAAATCAATGAACATGAACAATGAACATGCTCATCTTATCTTTTCTTAATAGACATTTTGTCTACAATTCTGTCGTATGTTTAATGATATGTTTAATCATCAGTTTTTTGATAAATCATTTGAATGTTATTGAAGTTTAGTGAAGCAAACAATACAATACAGATGTTATTTGCACCTAAATTGATAAATGTCTCCAGCATTGTGTCAGTGATCAGGGATGAGCAGTGAGGGCTCAATTAAAACTTCCCAAACACCGGAAGTTTTGGTACCTTTCTGTTCCTCTCCTCAATTTAAAATTGCACCTGTTGAGATTTTTATCAAAATATTAAGTAAGCATCCTCCCTTACCATTTCTTTGGTATTGAGCTTGCTCATCCCTATCAGATCTGATTAAACATATAAAAACAGATAATATGTGATTTTATTCGTGGCACAAATTTTGTATTATTCTTAAATAAAAATATATTTATATATTAAAATATCAAATTAACCAGATTGAATCAAGCAACAGCTATGGATAAAACTTGTGGCGTTTGTGGTGATCGAGCCTATGGTAAATTATAAACCATTTCCTTTTTAATAGAACTTAACCCTGTTAATTAAAATTTGAATAAATATATTAATAATTAAATCCATGTAAACATTAAAATATGAGCAAATCATATGTTAATATTCATATAATTCATGAAAAGGTAATAATTTCGGTGTCTTAACGTGTGAATCCTGTCGTTCCTTCTTCAGAAGAGCTGCACTAAAGCCTCAGGTAAGAGTATTCTTGGTATATTGATTGAATAAATGAAATAAAATTATCCAAGAACATGCTTTACATTTTAAGCCCCTTTTTCGACAAAATCCTTTAATAGGCATTTAAATGTTTTTATGGAGAAAACTGTGAAATCAATTATATGACGAGAAAATTTTGCAAGAGATGTAGACTTGAGAAATGCTTCGAAATAGGAATGAAAAAGGTCACTTCACACTATTTTACCCAATAATATGAGACTAAATAAAGAACTTTTAGGAAGCGATTAGAAATTATGGTCTAAAACAACCGAAAAATGTCCGAAAAATATCTGGCAGTGAAATGAGTGAATCGACAACCGATACATCAGATGAAAGTGTTATCTCAGAATTCAATTCTAATCAGCATTTTGTTAATTATGAGTCTTTCCAATTGCCGGCTCTTATAAGAGGACTTATATTTGATTTCAGTCACTTCGAGTTTAATCGTCTTAAGGATCTCTTCAGTGCCGCATCCAATCTAAGGGAGAAAATGGTAAGGCCTTCCTCAGAGACCAGAGAATTCATGGATGTAATGAAATTAATGTATACGAGATGTGACACTAAATGTCGTAATGTAGTGAAAATGTCTACAGATATGACAGAATTTATCAATCTTTGCGAAGACGACAAAATAGTGCTCTTGAAAGCTGGCTGTCCTGAAATTATCAATTTGATCTCGGTCATCAATTTTGATTTTGATGAGCAATGTTGGATTCTTCCCATTGTAAGTGAATTATTAAATATTACATTACTTATCAATTTAAAACAATCTAGGATGAAATGCATTCAACCGCAATAAGTCTAAATATTCTTAAACTTATTTCACAAGATCTTTACGAATCACATAAAAGATACCTGGTCACTATGAAGGAAGAATTCAACGATGATATCAATATTATAGATTTAGTAAGGTTAAAGAATATTAAGTTAATTCTAACAATATATTTAAGTTATCAGGAATTATAATGTTTAACCCTAATCGAACCAATTTAATGAAAATAGAAAGTGTGAGGTGGGTACTTTTGACAATTGGTATATTAATTATCACTTCATTATTATTATTATGTGATTGTTTAGAACTGAAGAGCAGACGTTTGAGTATTTACTCCAACGATATCTTGAACTCAAATACCAATCAAAAAGTGAGGCACAAAATAGGTTTATACGACTCATGAATATTCTGCAAGAATTATATGCGTTGAGTCGTTTACATGAACTGTCTTACAGCAAACCAAACACATTGAGAGGAGCCGGTCCTCTGGTTGAGGAGATTTACGACGTCGATCAGAGCGATTGCCAATAGACTATTTGATGTCTCATTCTTTATATTAAAGTTAGAAATCCTTTGATATTCAACAGATTGTTAACTAAATTAAATAACAAAAGTATTATTTGAGTCTTGAATTTAATTTTATAAATATTAGAATTTTATGATTGAACTAAAAGTCTAATCACGTGTCTTATGTGTCTCATCCGTTGGTCCAATAGTTTCGAAGCATTTGTGATAAGTTATCGACGATAAGTGTTTGGTATAAATATGATTTACATTAAAATCTCCAGTTATTACATTTATCAATTGTTTGAGGAGGGGAACAGCCAAAATTACTCTCTGTTATTAAAAATGGACCCCCCCCCTCTCTATCAAAGAGCGAAATATAACATTATGAATATGGACAGTCACTAGACCAATGGGAAAAATTTTGGTAAGACACTAGGTCTATGGAGAAATTTTGGTATCAGGGTGGGCAACTATCCCCCTATGGTTGTCGATTTGCTCATTCCTGAAATATTACAATTATAATCTTGTTTACATCATTTATAATCTTCAGTTACATTAATGGAAGTAATTTTGTTTAAATTGAGTATAAAATGTCGTCAATATTAAGTAAATTATTTCATTAACTTGGTAAATATGAAAATTAGTGGATTAGAGTCACCAAAGGTTTGCTTAGTATGCGGTGATAAAGCTGCAGGTTAGTTCAAAACAATTATTGACGATATATTAAAGCAAATTTATAGTAAGGAACTTTTGTGTTCTAACGTGCGAGTCGTGTAAAGTATTCTTTAGAAGGAATGCCTCCAATATTGAGGTGAATATCATTTATCAGTAAAATAAATGCTATAAAATGTATATTTAATTTAAGAAATTTTTGTGTATTAATGACAACAAATGTGAAGTGAATTTCGAAACCAGAAAAAGGTGTCGCAAATGCAGAATCGATAAGTGCTTTAAAATGGGAATGAGAAAGGTATGACCTGGATTGTATTATCATATTAACAAGTTATTTATCAAATTTGTGATAATATAGGAATGGATTTTGAATGAAGAGGAGAGGAAAATGAGAAATGAAATGATTGAAGAAAATCGCAAAAAGAGACAAAAGAAAAGCAGTGAATCAACAGATACCTCGTCTCCACTCAGCACTTGTAGTGAGGAATCCAATGTATCCGACATTTCAGATGAAAGACTAACCCCTAAAAAGATATTCCAAAGAAATGATGAAATTGTAATTAAGGTGAACTCAGTTGGAGAGCCAGGACTACAATTGGTTCCAATAGAGAAATCAGTGATATATTACAGTAATCTCACTGAAACTGAAGCCAATTGTTTGACTGAATTATTAAACGCTGCAAAGTTTGACCCTGGTTTCATATCGGGAATCACATCAGAGGTGCAAGATTACCATGATGCTATGAGAGTCACATCTATTAAGTGGGAGGAAGAGATCAGACTAATAGTAAAGACCGCCAAATGTCTGACTGCTTTCAAAGACATCTCTGATGACGATCAGTACTTCCTCTTAAAACACGGAGCGGTCGAAATCGCATTCATGCGGTCAATACTATTCTATGAACAACAAAATGATTGCTTAATATATCCATTGGTAACCATAATAACTCTATATATGTATTAATTGTTATCAAACTATCAATTTGATCAAGGACCAATATAATACAACCAAACTACACCTGACAGCATTTAGACAGAACTCTATTGAAAGCTATGTTTATGGAAAGTTTTGCATGGATAAACTTGTTTGTTTGCTCAATTGGGATCAAATAATTCTACATTTGGTAATCAAAACTAAATCCAATCAATATTTAAGTTAAGTTATTTCAGATGACAGCTATTGTGTTGTTTATGCCGACCCGTCCACAGCTCACAAACAGATCACAAATCAGGTGAAAGTCAACTCTAATTCAGTAATTAATGTAAAATTGTTTTACAGATTTAAACAACAAATTTATATGTATTTACTTAAACGGTATTTATTATTGAAATATGGATCGGATTCCAAGTTTAGATTTTCCAAATTAATTGAGTTTATCTCTGATTTGCAATATTTCTGTGAAAGTGTAATCCGGGGCAGTTTGGAACCAATGCCTTCAGATTATATCGCTTTTACTGTCTCTCCAATACTCAGAGAAATATATGATAAAAGTGAGAATACATTCGACTCTTCAAACCTATGGCTGGGATCAGATTCGCCGACTTTTCCATAAGAATTTTACTTATGAGAGGATGGGAAGGGCTGTCAATTATTATATATAATTAATTAATGTTTACTCAATGATTGTATCCATTATTTGTGTTAATGTTTATAATGAGAATAAATATTCAATTGTTGTGAAAATTTTAAAATAATTATTAGAATATTTCGCCAAAAAATTCATTCCGAGAGTAGTTATCAAATGATTCAGATGTCAGACAACTGACCTCTTCCTCTGAATCCGATGAATGGATAGACAACCAGTGCTTATAGTTTGAGGACAACCTATCGAAACAAATGAGTAACAGAGAGACTGACGACAGACAAGAAAGGAAATGAGTGGTCATTGAAACGGATTTGAGATAAGCTATAAAATGATTCGGATGTATGACGTACGCTCCAGGATACACACGCCTAAGGAGGCTGGCCACCTCTAGGAAACGTGTGTACCCTTGTGGGGGAACTGCCATCGGGGATTAGCTTCGGTCGGGTCTGTTCTCTGAATGATTTTATAGCGGATCTCAGATCCATCTGATCACTCATTTCTTCTCTTGACTAATGTCTGCTCTCTTTTACCATTTGATTCCATTGTTTGTTCTCAAACTATAGCACAGGTTTTCAATCTATTCATTGATTCACTTGGAATGAGCTGTTGTTTGTCATCCGAGTTATTTGGTGTCTACTCTCCGCGAAGGCGGGTATGGGGTGGGAGTGTGCTCTCAACAACTGGTCTGTTGAGACACCGGGCCATCTAATACTGTGAGTCAGTATCAGATGGACCGCCTTCTGATGTTTGCTATAGTATTTGAGAGGATAGGAATGGCTATCAATTATTTTATACAATAAATTAATGATTGTTTCCATTATTTGTGTTAATATTTTAATAAAACTTTTATAATGAGAATAAGAAGTGAATAACTTTTAATAGATTTGATATAATATTATAATTAAATCATTTGTGCGCTGAAGTCATAATTGTTATGAACTCTTCATAATTGATGTCTTGACTGCCAACTGATGCCACTTCTCGTATCATTTCCTCGACTTCTTCGTGACTCAACTTATCTCCAAATTCAGTCATCGCTTTTCTAAACTCTTCTAAAGACATGAATCCATTGCCCTCTTTGTCGAACACTTTGAAGGCTTCCCTCAACTCCTGCTGGGCTTCTGTGGAATCCTTTAGTCGTTTGATAAAGACATCCAAAAACTCTTCAAAAGAGATCCTTCCGTTGTTGTTGGTGTCGATCACGAGAATCATTTCGAGGACTTCCTGTTCGTTGGGATTCATACCATAGAAGTTCATTACTTCCAGCAGTTCTTTGACACCAAACGAACCCTTTTTGTTGATATCAAACATTTTGAATATTTCGTAATACCTTTCCTTCTCTTTATTGTCGAGTTTAGTTCGAAGAAGCGATTCCGTAGACATAATGATCTTAAGATATATTCAAAGATAGTTTAAGATTCAAATTATCATTGGAGCCAAAGATATGGGTTAACCAGTCTTTGTTAAACTCGCGCTAAGTTTTTAAGTAAACTATAAATTTGAAGAATGCGAACAATTTGAACACATCTTTGGGGGTATTTATGGGGTGAATATTCGGGGCTAATAATTATTGAATGCATTTCAACAATACTTCCTTTGAATTGAAATTTTAAAAACTAATTCAAATCTCAATCCTATCACTGAAAGATTGAAAGTCCGTTAATAGTGAATACCTCACCCCTTGACAGACAAGCAATGTACCAGCCACCTCCCCAATTCCTTCTGGGCTATCCTGGGGAACGAGTTAATCAGGGTGAGACTCGCAATTTCAATGGAATATTTTATATCTGCACGGGGTATGGAGCCAATCAAATGAGACAGCAGTGCCCGCTCTTTGAAGAGCACGGGTCGTATATGTTTCGACTGCAACAAGAGTTCCAGGCACAACAACAACAGCAGTATATCGCTCCTCAGCAGCCTTACGTTCAGCCCCAGTCTTTTCAGCACCCGATGGTTCCACCGCCGCCACAGCAGTTCCAACAGCCGGCCGCACAGTTTGCGCCACCGACTCAACAGATGCAACAGTTATATGTCGATCAGCCTTCACAAGAAGAGACAGGAGAGCCGATTCCCTACCCAAACATTACAGCCACTCCCGATCACATCTGGCAAATGGATCGCAAAACGTTGAAGAATCTGATTCTCTTCACAGACAATGGAGTTCCCGAACAGGGAGTAGACATCAGGAGTCCCCGGTATTTGGCAAAACTGTTTCGTTTGAGTAATATTGAGACCCAATTACCGCAATTTGGACGTAAAGAACCGATGGCTGTCATATGTGAAGTGAGAGCACAGCAAAGTCCACGCGGGAACCACTTCGCCGTTGTTTACGACCGAAGTCAGAGCGGGTATGCCTTTGCTATGAGAGAACTGACTGAAAACCATCGATTGAAGCAAAACTATCTGTGCGTCGATGAGTCGGGTAATGCCACCGAAGCGCAGACATTCAATTTCAACGCCGACGCCGAGGGATCTATAAATGTCCGCATCTTATTGGTTGCTCACAACGGATGGCTCGTATACTTCGCTAACGATCGGCCCTATCTTCTACTTGAGAACCAGTACTTAGTCTTCACGTCTATCAACAGTAAGATCCTCTTCAGACGAGTTTTTGATACAAAAAGATTGGACGAGAAAGAGCTGTTCCTCAAGGAAACTATGCTCAACGCACAGCCGCCCATCGATGGGATGGTTATAAATGAAGCGGTGGTTCAAAGGGATACTGCAAAAGACGGCACATTTGTAGTGACCGGAAATGGGAACGCAATCATTTCGATGACTCAGATCCAGACAATGATGAAGAAGAGTGAGACACCAAAACACTATTACGACAAGTCTTCAGGTACTGAAAGACAACAGCGTTCCCCATCCCCACCATCTCGACAGCGCTCGCCATCACCTCCATCTCAACAGCGCGCTCGAAGCCCTTCACCTCCTCGACCGTCACCTTCTGGTAGACCTTCCCAACGACCTCCTCAACAGAGAGAACAGCCTCCACGACAGTCGAGTCGCCCCCAACAGCAGTATAACCAACAATATGATCAACGGGGAGGTCGTAGTTATGATGAACATAGAGGACAAGGAGGACATAGAGGACAAGGAGGACAAAGAGGACGTGGAGGACGGGGTGGATATTATCAGCAAGATTATGACCAATCTTATGGCGGACAGTCCAGTGGTAATAGAAGGGGATGGAAAAGATAGAATTTTGGCCCAACTTATGATTCAAAGAAAAGATCCTAAAAAAATGCATTCAATAAAATAATTTTGTTTAAAAATCAGTTGATTTTTATGTCAATATTTTAAATTAAACTATCTTTGAATATATCTTAAGATCATTACATTATATGTCTTCGGAATCGCTTCTCCGAACTAAACTCGATAATAATAAGAAGGAAAGGTATTACGAAATATTCAAAATGTTTGATATCAACAAAAAGGGTTCGTTTGGTGTCAAAGAACTTCTGGTAGTAATGAACTTCTATGGTATGAATCCCAGAGAAAGTTATTCCAAACTAATGATGAAATTGTAAGTGAGGTGAACTCAGTAAAGCCAGGGTCACAATTGGTTCCAATAGAGAAACCAGTGATAGATTACAGTAATCTCACTGAAACTGATGCCAATTGTTTGACTGAATTATTAAACTTTGTAGTTTCATCTTGGTTTTATATTGATTAAAACGTCAGAGGTGCAACTTTGCCATGATGCTATGAGAGTCACCCCTATTACTTGAAAGTCAAAAGTGAATGACTGATGGCTTACTCCGGGCAGTAGTTTTAATGCAAGCATTTAAGGCAATCAGAGTTAATGGTTATCATAGCCTTGAATCTTGTTTTTATCAAATCAATACAATTACTGACATAAGAGGTTATAATTGGAGATACAATGAATGGGATAAAGTAGTCTTTCCTCAACCCTTTAAATAATTATATTTGTTGTAATTACGTGAAAGCCATTTAATTTTATATTTTCACCAAAATAACAGCACATCTGTATATATCAACTATCATTAAGTTTAGGATACTTTTGTGTTTTCACCATAAATATGAGTGAAATGGAGTCCATAAAAAGTTGTAGTGTTTGTGGCGATAAAGCAATCGGTAGGTTATAATCAGTGAATAATAATTAATTATTATTAGTAATAACCAAAGTTTTGACAACTATTTAATCTGTGAATTGGCACTACAGGCAGGAACTTCTGTGCCTTTACCTGTGAGTCCTGTAAAGCATTCTTCAGAAGGAATGCCTCCAAAATTGATGTAAATATTAACAAATGACAGAATTATTATAAATTGATATCAAATGATATTTAAGGAAATTAATTGTAAATATGGTGACGAATGTTATATAAATTTGGACACAAGAAAGAGATGTCGCAAATGTAGAATCAAAAAGTGTTTCAAAGTTGGAATGAAAAAGGTATTACATATATTTTAACCAAGTACAGAGGATCCATCAAAACCATGTTTCACTTTGACTCATATTATTATTTTAATCGGATTAAAAAATCTAAAGATGACTAAAATTCACCAGCAACTAATATTTTGAGGGCATTGAAAAGTAAGGGTAGAGTTGATAAGAAAATGTAAATGAGAAGATGAGTCAATATGAAACATGGTTTAGTTGGATCC
>JAQIWF010001827.1:0-10675 GCA_034694965.1 Ceratozetes gracilis
CAAGAGTTAGCTTAAAATCGTTAAATTTTATCTGAAAATCCAATTCAGTAATTACTCTATTTATTTGTGACCAATAAATAGGACCACAAAAAAGTCAGTTTAGATTCAAAGCCACTCTTTTTTGTGACTTTCAAAATAAATTCTGTTTTAAACCCAAATTTACAGAAACTCAATATATTTGGGTTTATATATAATTACAAGTCTTTTAACTCTGTTGTGAACTATAGAGAGAGACTTAATCATCGATTGAATGAAAAAGAAGAGCTGAGTTATTCGGCTTTTGCCAAATTGAAGCCAACACTCCGGACAAGTCAAGGATAGCACTTAAATATAGGGTAAAATAAATGATTAATAAAGTCTTTCTGAAGAAACGCTAATTTGCAGACATTTTAGACAAAGTTTTTGTTCTTAACTACCAGTCAGACAGACATTAATAGGTTTTCCATGAGTCTATTGTTAATGCACTGGTGAAATGAGTAGGTCTAACGTCGGAGGGAGTGGGACAGGTCTCTATATTGCTTGATGCTTTACTGATAGAAAGTCAGTTTGGCCTGAGTTGGGCACAAAATTATTGCCTGTCAATAGAGAGACGGAGCAAAATGTGAAAACTCGAAATGAGTTGGGCCTTGAAGTTCAAACTAGTTGCAGGTATGAGCACACCGTCCCAACTGTTTATATCTGCTGAGCTACATCTCAGCTCATCTCTTGTCCTGCATTTTAAACGAGGAATTTTCGGAGCAGTTTATCTGATTTTGAAACTTCTTTTTTGAAGTCGAATAAGTCAACAGCAAAAGTATGAACAAAATGTTTGCTTTTGTTGGATCTGTTTTGTTGTCTTATGTGTGCGTTTGATGACCCAGACATCCAACACAAGCAACTGTTGCCGTCATCTCTGCCAACAGTTGATAAACAAATTAGTAATTCTTCGCCAATATATTGATAGACAAATAGGAAAATAATTTGAATGCATTCGAGAGTCTGTTCTCGAGTTTATTAATAAAATTTAAAAAACTATTCACAAGTGATGAACGTTTTCGTTGATCACAACATAAGCATTGGATAACAGCTCAGAGATGTTAACATTGCCTGCAGGACATTGCCATCTGAGGAATGTAGTCGTATAGCTCCGGGCAAACACCTCTGAGCGGCAACCGGTGCCGTAAAAAATTTAATAAAATTTTATTTGAAATTAATTATCGAAAAGTTTTTTGCATTCAATGCTTTCATTCTATGGTTTCATTCATTGCATTTATGTCGAGCACAACCATTGAAAGATTGTAACATCGCTTCAATAAGTCATGATTTTCCGCGAGAGAAATGTCTTTAATTTATTTGTTTTATAATTAACGACAATCAGGGGTTCACTCTTTGAACGCTTTGTTACAAAGAGATATATTTTCGAGTTATGGTTTGGTTAGAAATCTTCGAGGAGAGGGCTGTGCACGCAATCTATACGCCTCTTATGGAAGTCATACATAACGAGGCATCGCTGCCATTCAGGTTTACCTGCCTTTCAATTTTGGATAAACAGATCATATTTTGACTCCAGTGCTCACAAATAGCGCTACCTTTTTATTCATTAAAGCAGTTGAGAATTACTCTCTCAACTCGAGTACATAACTCCTATCAATGGTTCGCCTAATTCTCTACTTTAATACAAACGATAAGCAAAGATACAAATCACGAAAATCTAATAATATTGAGGGTCAGGAATAACCAACACAATAGCCAGGAATGCCTACACTTCTGGTAACCTCAATAGTCAAATGACAAAATTCATCGCTATTTTTTAAATGATTTATTTCGATGGCTTCCTTTCTCACACTGACTGACCATGGTAATTTTGTTTATAATTTATTGTTCATAATCAGTGATTTCTATATTAATCACAACTATAATAACAATTAGTGTTTGAAATGAGTGTTGAATAGCTTGCACATACTAGAAACTTAAGCTGGAATGGATCTTATAGTTAATTACATAAGTTGAGCCATTATTGCCTTGCTTAATCTGTTGTTAAAAATATTTGGCTTTGATGGGGTCATCTAACTAAGAGGCATTTGGTCTAATTTAATAGTTTCAAGAATATTGTTTGAGATAAATCTGCAGAAGAATTCAATTACGAATTAATTGGTTTAAATCACTTTTAAGAGCATTTAAAAGATTTTCGGCATAAAAGCCCCGAATTTATGGTCTTCACTATTATAACAAACAATTAATGTTTGCATACATTAACACAAAACGATATTTTTGTGATTTTATTTCTTTTTTAAATAGAAGTGCTTTACGTGAAGTGAATCAATAATTTTGTTGCACTTCTTTGGAGTAGAGATAAGACAAATAGTGTTTCTTACTATTCATAGAAATAACTCAAAAGATTTGGACTGAATTTTGTGAGAAAATGCATTAATAATTACAAAACTCAATGTGTTTTTGACCCCAATTTGCAGTAATTTTTCAGACATTTCAGTGTTTATTGTAAACTCACTCAGAATTAAACTGATCTCAAAACTAAGAAATTGACATTTTTTGGTCTCGAATGCGATCCTCTCCTAATCGGTCACATCTCTTATGTATGTTTGAGCTCTCATTCACTAAAACTGATGCGGAAATAGATTTTAGTCAAAACCCGTTGCCATCACTTAATCATTACTTCATTTTCAACAAATGTTTTTTTTCAATTAAATCAAATATTTTAATGATTGTATTCTATGCTAATGATAGCAAAGGGTTTAATATTCTCATGTGGTTTATATAATCTATGCTCGTTGTGGGCGCTCAGCCTCTTATCACTGCCTTAATATAAATTCAATATTAGTATTAATTCAAAGAATTTGTTTATTTTTTGACCTTTCAGTTAATGTGAGTTAAATTTTATTTTCTTTCACTTCATTTTAACGCTTCTCTAATCTATCTGACGATAAAATACTTTAATAGAATCTAAAAGAACAAAAGTATTGCATAATTAGTATCATGCAACACTTAGATATAGTACGATCAAAATCTAAGACTTTCAAACTTACACTTATCGAAAGTGAATCGAATAATAATAAGCAAATAATAATCTATTTAACTAAATAATGATTTGCATTTTTATAAGTCCTAGTCAAAATATCAAATATTCTGCAGAATTATTTGCGAGAACAGAATTTGCCAATAATTCTGTGTCTTATCCAATACGACTCCGCCATCTGTTTGACTCTTTCTGAGTGCAGTTTTGAAAACTTTTCAAATTAATAGATTTTGCAAAAAAGATAATTGTCCTTCAAAACAACCCACTCTCTAATTAATTGAATAATTGTCTCAATTGAAGGATTAAATGATATAAACTTATGATTAAAAAGCTTATAATGAGATAGTCTTTTGCCAAACTTAGTGAAGCGAAACATTTTTTTATACCTAAACTTGGGAAAAAATCAAATATTGTCATCGACTTCTAGGCTTTTTAAATGAGTTTACTCATGCCAAAGTGAAGGATTGTTTGGGGCTTCACCTATCACGATTTTTTTATAATCCAATGAAAAAATTGATTAAATCATTAATAAGTTAAGTCGAATAAATGCCACTAATTAGCAATAAATGATTTAATTTCCCCCAATCTAGTGTCGAGTTAATCGGACCTAGATTCTTAATCTATGTCAAATTTGACTTGAGAATCATTAATTCGTTTTGATTCATTGCAAAAGTTACGCTTTTTATTTGTCTCATCAGATTTCAAACAACTTTTAATAATTCTGTTTATCATTTATTTTAACTCTTATTGAAATAATTAATGATTTGATTGAAACTATCCGGCGATCGAGCTATAAATGTATGGCTTGATTAACATATTGTAATTTTTTATTCTTGTTACTAATGATAATGATTTGATTATCTTGGTCTGTTTATGTGAAAGGAGGCAGAGAATGAAATATTTCTTAATTATGATATTGTTGTTAAATGATTGCCTTTATATGTGTTATTTCAGTAGAGCTTCAATTAAGGATTTGTTTGAAGCAATTATTTATTATAATTTACAGTTAATAAATTTTTAAGCGATTCGCTCCCAGCTATCATCTCTTCCCTGATCTTTAAATTTGTACGAAGAGATAAAAATCAGAATCGAGTTCTCAAAAAAGTTCATAACATAAGATCTAAAATATTTTTTCTGCGAATGTTTCCAATTCTTCGAATCGCTGTGAAAGAGCTCACAATAAATCAGATGTTAATTATAAATATAATTTACTCCAAGAGTTGTGGCAATCATTCACTTGAAGAATATGTGATGATTCCGATGAACTGATTGCTCAAGAATTGCATGAATTTTGATGAACGACTAATTGGAAATTATTGCTATATTATCATCAGATTATCAACTCTTCAGTTTTGTTAAGACTTATTATGCCTTTCGTTTCGGATAACAAAACGAGAATTTAATCGATGAACACATTATTTCATCGAATCATTCAATCGGTTTGTTGGCAATCATTCGGAACTACACTTTGATTACAGAAAAAAGATTGTAATTGTGATGAAAGGATAGCCATTAATTATATTGTCTCTCTTTCTCTCTCCCTCCCTCTCCCCCTGTCTGATGATATTTTAATTGCTTGGTTTGCAACGGATTCTCAAATTTATCAAAAGTTATGGAAATTCATAATTGTATTCGAATTGATTACAATCTCATAAATATTGCAATCAATACATTCAATACATAACCCAATGGTAAGAACTGATGACAAATAAGAAAATATATTATTATTATTGATGTCTTGCAAAGATGATTGGAGTGAACAACTCAAGTGATTAAAGTCATTGCCATCGACTATAAATACACGACATTTACTTAACGACCGAATCTATAAAATAATAATCGACTCAAATGTTTTGAGAACCCATTAATCTCTTGCCCAGTATTTGCATGTTTTATAAATCCATCACATATTGATGGCAACAATTCTCGCGGTTCACATAATACCCAACTTATTTGAGCCAGGGTCGAATGAGGGCATGTCTATGATCAGTGTAATTGTGCCCAAAACTCTTTATTGACTACAAATTATTTAAACTAATTTTATCTGAACTCAAATTGTCTTCAATTGAAGTAAAACTTATAATTTCTACAATCGATTACAATAAATGCTTTTAAATGACAACACATTCAAAGTTCGGTATCAGAGTTTGAGCTCAATTTTTATCGATATATCCTTTAGAATAATCTTATCATTAAAATTGCTTCAATTCAAGAGATGATCTTGAGTCAATGGCCGAGCTAGGTTGCCTTACTTATTAGCAAGATCAAATATTGTAAATTGTGACAATTTTGGTGATATTTGTTTTTGGCGGTCTTGGACTGCATTCGGTGTATTTCCATAGGAACTGTTCGACTCTTCCTATTTTTAGGTTAGGCTAAAAGTGTGTAACAGTTAGATGAGAGCAAAAGTATGGCTCGGAATCAGTGACTATATTGACTCAATAGTGAGTGTTTTGTCCATTGATATGAAGTTAGGGCTAGACATGGGTAGAGCACAAAAAAGGCATCGCTCAGACTGTTCTTTGACTGCAGGCAAAAGCATTGCCAGCTGTCGGCCTAAGGCTATCCATACTATTGCACAGACTCTTTCATATTGTGTTTGATATGACTAGTGATTCACCACTTATTCAAAACATCTAATTGTGATTCACAACCATTTCATTGATTATTATCACACTTTTGATAACTCTCTCCCAAAAACTTAATCGCAAATAATTGGATCATTTTTTCTACTAATATATGTAAACATCATTTCATTCATTGAATTCATTGAATAGTTTTGTAATTCATATAATTTATAAATAATATAAAATACTTTAATATAATTTAAATGTCTTTAATGGCATTCGGAAAGAAACGTAGTCTTAATGTTAGAGATATTAATGAATATCAATATCAGGAAAAACCATTAAAATTAGTCAAACGAGAGTACGATAGCGATGAAGACACCGACGACCTGTCCATCCGACTCAAGGCTCTGGACAGACACAGACATACACCCAAACAACAGGTCTAACATTTAACTTGAATTTTGTCTTAATTTCAATGACAAGTGAATCGTTTAATGTCTTCGACCGATAATTGAGTCCATTTTGTGGTTACATTGAACTAAATGTGTTTGTCTTATGTCCGATAGGGTGGAGGAGTAGACGACGCCTCACAACTCTTCTCTGGTGATCACAACTCTGTCATACGGAAAGGCATTATCAATGGTATATATTATGGCTACTAATGATTGTCTCAAATTAATCGCTCAATTGATCCGATGGTATAGGAATAAAGCCTCGCAATAGTGATAACCACAAAGAGATGGTAATAACAGGAGTGACGTCACCGACGGATGTGTTCTGTTCAGTACCGGGAAGACTATCTTTGCTCAGTTCGACCTCTAAGTACAAAGTGACTGTCGGAGAGGTTCAAAGACGACTCTCACCTCCAGAATGTCTCAACGCTTCACTTTTAGGGGGAGTTCTTCGCAGGTAATCATAATCTCTATTAATAATGAGTTTTAATGGGAATATAACCCGTCTTTTAATTGAATATTTTTTTAAAAATGTATTTTTCGTGAAATGTTTGATTAATTAGCGAAATATATATTTATTTGCAATGATTTGATTCTTGGAAAGGCTGAGAAACTGTGCTTTAAATCGATTTATTCATATTATAGGATAACAACAAATATCTGATAAAATAGTTTGAAATCTTGTGATGTAATTAACGATTGAGTTCTTCTCAGTTACGCCGAACGCCTGTTAAGTATAAGTGATCTCTTTGTATGCTGTGTTCACCGCCCGAAGGATATCACGACTCAAACTACCATTTATTTAGTTTTTCTTCATTCTTCGCCTTCACTCATGTAGTGATCGCTTCTTCAGCCACTCTTTCCCTAAAACAGTATTTAAATTAAAGATTGCTATCAGTTCTGAACATATTCTATGATTTACTGTCCAAATGAGAAAAACGGCGATTACTTCACAATTAATGCAAATATTAATACATTTATTAATAGAATTGAATTCTTTTCATGCAATCAATTATTATTTTATTAATTAACTCTGGGTTTCAGTTTCCTCTATTCCATACCATTTGAGGCCTTCCTTTTAGTCACACGAGTTGTTTCATTTGATCCCCTTTTGATTAATACATGTATTTCGTTGAACTCAATTCAATACACATTTTAGTCTTCAATTACATTGATTTCTGATTTTTAGATCGAAATATCCATTTTTGATCTCAAATATAATATTTAATTGTAATGATTGAATGGTTGATAATTTTGTTTTACCCATACTTAGGGCCAAATCGAAGAACGGGGGCCGCTCTTTACGAGAGAAATTGGAGAAAATTGGACTGAATTTACCGGCGGGTCGTCGGAAAGCAGCAAACGTTACGTTATTAACGTCTTTAGTCGAAGGTTTGTCTTCTCATTATTTATATTTTAATCAGTTTTTAGTAATCTTTCAAATGATTATACTTTTGATTAAAATCGTAAATATATGTTATAATCGATAATTCGTGCCATTAATTAGCGGTCAAACAACTAATCTCTCGTTAAAATAATAGCATTTTTTCATATTTCCGTTTAATTATTTTCTTGGAAATGTTCTCAACAAAAGTGAGGGACTCTTACATGAGTCACATCTGATGAGAAAAGTTGTGCAGACATTGCATGAAATGTCCAAAATTGATAGCATTTGTTGCTTCGGTCAATCATTTCTCTGTTTTTTGAATCCATTGCTATGAGTTGTGGATATTTATGAAAAGTACAGGTTTAGCACAGAAGTCCTCCCATTAGAGGCCACCCATTTTCCACATTATTTATTAATAATAGAATTTTTTTAAGTTATTATTAATTGAAAAATATTTTTGCTGTCGTTTTTGGAATAATTAGTATAAGTTATATAACTTACTGTTTATTATATAATGTAATATATTTTATATAAATTGTATATAACTTTATATGAGAGGAGAAATAATATAAATTCTTTGATATTACCTGAGATAATGAACTTTTAAATTCGAGCGAAGAATTCGAGTTAAATATTTTATTAATATTTAATAAAGTATAGACTCTAATGAGTTATAGGTTGTGCTGTGGCTGTGATGCAAAGCAGAGGCATTTATTTTAATTAGCCTTAAATAGTAGTTTGGCTTAAATTAACTTTTGATGTTCACCGCATTATCATCGCTTATGCTAATTACCGTCAATATAAATCTGATGCCTGTGCTGGAGATGCTGTGCTCTAAATTATAGCCATTCGTGGTATTAGTAGCACAACCAGCAGACTGGCTCTAGCAGAAAGTTATTCATTTCTTTTATTCACTATCTATTTATTAACTCTACTTTTGTATACAATTTTCTATTTTTTATTGCTTTAATCAAATACTTAATACTAAGGCATGAGTTGTGTTATTCCTATCGCCTTAGGCTTTGTCTTTGCAGACATGCATTAGTTTTTCGGTGCATATCATCGGTGTGTAAATTATTGACAAACCCATTACCATTACCATCGCTATTATATCTGATAAATATTATGTAATGAGACAGACGTATAACCACTTGAGTCACAATACTTTTATTCATTTTATAACTAATTCTAATTAATGTCTTGACTTTAATAAAATAGAAAGTTAACAGTGCACAGTGCAAGCACATTCTCATTAGATTTCATGCTAGATAATTATATTACCCATTAGACTTTACAAGAATTTGATTTACAGAATTTAGAGTCTTTCAGAGACATTGAAAGTGAAGTCTTTCTCTTGTCTTAAATTAGTACTTATGTAATGTTATGTCAATTACTTCATCACTCGTTGTAATGAAATGTTTGTTTTATTATTATTATAATTATTTATTCATAGTTTTTGTTATTTAAATTTTAATCTCTATATTATATAAATTGTTTTTCAGGCGAAGCAATACATTTAGCGCGAGATTTCGGATATGTGTGCGAAACGGAATTCCCTGCGCGACAAATAGCAGAATATTTAAGTAGAAACCCTTCCGACCCCTCAGAAATGTATCGAAGGAAATCGGAGGTTTTGGCCACAAAGTAAGTCAATTCAATACTATCTATTCAATCGTTATTTAAAGCAATTACTACAGCTCTCCCTCTTTCTCTCTGAAAGAACCCTTTCCAGGATGTGATTCACAGATATAAATGAGAGTCTTATTAATTGTGTTTAATTTGTTTGATATTAATTGAGTTCATTGCAAATCTCAGTCCATATCTCAATTGAGTTGTTTGAGTGTCGGAGCTCTCAATTTAAGCGATTCTTAGGCATTGAGTGTATCGACAGAAGTGATGCGTTTATTATTTGTCTGTCATATGTCGTAATGTGCCATAAGATGTGCCATAAGTTCAGTGCTCCTCATTTTATGGCTTAAATAGGATCGAGTCGATAGTCACTAATTATTTTATTAAGTAATTAATCTGAAATTTATTTGCTTTAATCACAATTTCCAGATATTATTCATCAAATCTGAGCCATCAGTATATTTAAAATGACATTTTCGACACTTTGATTCCAACTCAGATATAAAATCTATGATTTTAACTCATTTTAATTTTATGATAAGACCAGATTAGACACCTTTCCTTCCGATATTAAGACATTCTTGCGTTTTCAGAAGCAATTTGTCTGATATTAAGACTCAGTTTTATTATTATTATTCAAATGAAATGAGAATTTTATGACTCGATATAAATTGGTTTTAATGTTTGATTAATTCAGAAATAATCTGAGATTCAATTGTTTTGTTTGTTTTGCGATCGATTCCCGAATTAAATCCAGTTTTTTCTCCCATTCCTTATATTTTAAGACACAAACAGTTTTATGTTATTTGAATTCTCGTCGATTTTATAGTGGATTGCATTGAATAACATTTAATTAATTGTCGATAAACTGATTTACAATCGATGTGTTCAGTGAGAGGGGAGGAGTTGTGTAGTCATGAGCTGTGATAAGATGACAAATAACCCAATTTTGATGTGTTTAGGCAGACGTTGAAGGAGTTTATCGATTTGCTCAATCAGGACCGGTCACCGCTCTGTAATACTCGGCCACAAACTATATTAGAGCCGAACATTCAGCGAAATTTGACGCATTTCTCACTGATTACACACGGATTCGGAAGTCCAGCGATTGTGGCGGCGCTGACATCAGTGCAGAACTTCTTGACTGAGTCGCTCAAATACCTCGAAAAGCAATTAAGTAGTTATCAAACGGCTACCGGTGCTCACGTCTCCAACGCTACCGGCGTCGACACCAAGAAAGAGATCGATTTAGTCAATAAAAAGTAAATGACAACATTTGACGAGCATTTATGACATACCTGTGCCACCAATACATTAGGCAATAGTAGACATACACTACAGTATATTCTGTACAATAATATTAAGCATTGGTTTGTCAGCCGATCGTCAATACTGTTCGCTATACTCACTGTTTGGCCATAACTCAGACATTATTTGATTGATTGGATTCAAAAGTTAAACCAAAGCTTCACTTTTAGCCATAAAATGACTGTTCGTTTAGTTATTAGTGTTTTTAAAGAATCAAATCTGCCGTCAATTTTGTCGCCAAATATCACATTCGCTTCAAATCGTATTTTATTTTAAAGTCGACCCAAAAATACATAAATCACTCATTTATTAATTA
>JAQIWF010001828.1:0-10671 GCA_034694965.1 Ceratozetes gracilis
ATCCATTGGTCCCGAGATTTTGGAGTCATTTTTGTTGTGATAGTGTTTGGATGAGTTTGTCGTACAATAAGTGTTATGCGATTGAGTGGTGAGTGTCGTAACGGTTGTCAACAGAGGCTCACAAACCAACGACTGCTGTAATGGCGGCGGAGACGACACTACGATCTTAAGTGGCGGAGAGAGGGGACGAACAGCGGGTGACGCACGCGATGGCAGAATATAATTGCGTTGATTGTGAGGAATGAACGCTAACTCGAAGGCTTCCCACTGAGACTCCACTGAAGTGAGGCATATGTTGCAAATCCGAACCCTTTCTAAAGAATCCAATTCTTGTGGTTTAACCAAATCCTTGAGGAACGGAAAGAATGGTTTTCTTTCAGGCGTTGGATTTGTTTCCACATAAAATGTCTGATTCCTGATTCTATGACAGAGTGGACACAAGTGTTGGTCATTGAGGGCGACATTCACTTCCAAAGTCTTCCTCTTATTGTCAGACGTTTGGGCAGTCAATTGAATTTGTGCCGACATTTGTGGTGCCGAAGGATTGCTATTTTTGATCAAATCTCTGAAGCAATTGATGCAGGTTAACACTCTTCCCGGCTCGAGGGCAGCTCCAGAACCGATTATAAACTCCTGAGCGGAGGACAGAATCAATTTCTTGAGTTCTGAGTTTAATTCATTGAGTGTTAACATTGAAATCACAACACTTTGTATTGAATGTGAAAATTCTGTATTACATAACACACAGGAATATCGATGGACTCGATTGCGGTCATTGTTGGCCGCATTTGCCCGAAGACTATATTGTCTTTCACTGACGGGAATATTGAGTCTTTGGAAGTGATCCCACTGTTGGATGAGAAACCTGTGACAGGCGTCACACGAATCAATCCGTCCATTAATATCAATAGGATTGGCACCACTCGGCTTAGGATGCGATAGAAGTGATGGAAAGTACGGACAGTTAGCTGTTCGTCGAACTAAGACACTGACTATTGAATGACATTCTTCACCACAAATATAACAGACAATCGGTAATCGGTTTGTCCACTGCTTTACGTTTGCATTGCTTTCATTTTTCACATTATTTTTGATTATATTTGTATTTGAAGTCGAAGAAGAGGTAAAACTTAAGTCAAGCACTTCTTCGGGAGTACTGGCTTTGTGTCCATTGTTTTGATTCAATTGTTTTGTACTGTTATTCAGATTCGGAGCACTTTTTAGATGAAAAATCGGTTTTCGATTTAAATGATAAAAACGGTTTTTAATCGGAATTTGTTTGGATTCGTATTCATTCCACTGATTAAGAAGCGATTGGGAACAGACGGGACACACATTTATTTGAGAACTATTGCCCGAAAGAGACTCCAAAATCGGGAAGAAAGGTGTCTGAGCGCCGATTGTGGGCCGACTGTAAACAACATAATGGCGCTCACATTCCCGCTCACAGACCATACAAACACCAATCGGACTGACAGCTGATCCGTTGGTTAACTGGTGGCCGACCATTAGTCTCGACATTTGACCGATAATTGTGGTCTACAATTGATTTCTCTTCGGTTTCTGTCCTCTTCTCAGTTCATTTCATTTTATTGATTATCATTTATTGTATATATTTATTGAATCCATGATTTGAGTGACAAATTGGGCCGAAAAATAAAATACCGATAAAATATTTTCTTGTTTTTGTCCTTCAATTTGAATACAATATTCACAACAATTCAAACATTGTTTATATTTTTGCTTTTAATCACAACATTTGTAGAAGAATTTCATTGAAATAAAGAGAGACTTTGGAATAAATATCGGACAACAACTGTACGCATGAATTTCAAGTTCTCCACACAAAAGGTTTGTAAAAATAAAATTTATTTAAAAAATTTGTGTTTCGCTCACAAATCGCTCACAAATTCACTTCACTTTCATTTGATTATTACATCAAAAACTTATGTAATTAAAAGTAAAAATAAAATAAACTCTTAATAACACGCTTTTAAAGTATTTAAAGAAAACTTTTTAATCAATAGATGTTTAACATTAGGTCTACTCCTAAGCAATGGTTGAGTGAATTGAATGCCATATGTGTTTCGCGTCTTATTATTCATACCTTCACTCTATCACTGACTTAACTCTATTCACACGATTTGCACAAAACTATTCATTCATTGCTTTTCTTCCTTTTCTTCACACTCTCTATGAGTGAAAAATGACAAAAAATAATATCTTATATTCAATATTATGTTTATCATAGTTCAAACAAACTGGCTAAATTTGACCTACAATTAAGTATCTAGAAGGTTTAAGTTAATTTAGTTAGTTTTTGGAACATTATCAGCTCAAATTCAGTTCACCTAATATATTATTGAACAAATAAGACTATCTTATCTCAATTTCTCATAAGTCTTTGGTTAATTAAAGGGCTAATCTATGGCTAATTAGTTGACTTATAAATCGGTGAAAGCAGTAAAGCATTAGAGTTAAGACAAACTTCAATCACTTGTAAGCATTGAATGATGACTAATATAACCTTGAAAGACTCACTTTCCTAACTTGATCTCTAAGATGAGTACATTTTTAAACTAAACTTATCTCTCAATGTTTTCAGATCTGACATCAATAATTGCATCAGGGTTTACAAGTGGGACACATTCCAACTTAAAACTTTGAGTTAACTTTTGAGCGCTAACTCATCCAGTAAAGTGGTGAAAGTTGTTGATGCAAAGTGTTGACCCACTGGCATAAATCGTGTCTTGGATGTCATGTCTAGCAGTGAACGCATGTCTCATGCATTGCGTCAACGATTCTCTTATTTATAAACAAAAACTAATTTAGAGTTAGTTTTCAAACTTAAGACATATTTTGTTAATTAATTTTTAAAATGGAGTACAAATCAATTGACGAATTCATTCACAAACAATTGAAACTAATAGACCTAGAGCACAACGAAGAGATTGAGCAAAACAAGTGAGATTTGAGACCATATTCCTAAAAATGTCAAAATATTTGTGTTTTTTTTATTGTCTTTTAGGGCATATCAACAAAAGTTGTCGCTCTTAGAGCTCCAGAAAAGAGGCATTTGTCTCATAAAATTATGCAAACAATCGGTAAGGACTGGTCTCTACGGGAGAACTGTCATTACATTTGGTACCAAATGGACGACTAATCCTTTGCCCTCCACGTCCATAACCGGTGGTGATGTGGTTGGAGTGACTGCCAATAATGACTCTCTCGTTATTATATCGGGAATTGTGATTAAAGTTGAATCGAAGAGCATTGACGTGGCATTTGATGAAGACGTCGGACCAATTAATAGTGACGACCAGGTCTTGAATTTGATAAAGTTATCAAACGATGTGACTCATCGACGAATCAAAGCAGCGCTCAATAGTCTTAAGAAAAACAGTATTTCCCATCATTTGGTTCAAACTCTTTTCGGTGAAACAGAATTTACAGTGAATTCATGTGAAGCCAAGAATGAAATCATTTGTTTTAATCCCAATTTGAATGCATCCCAGAGGAGTGCCATTGAGTGGGCGCTCACACAAAAAGAGTTGGCTATTATTCACGGCCCGCCCGGCACTGGAAAGACAACCGCTTTAATTGAATTTATTCTTCAATGTGTTCGTAATTATGGTCTACGAGTGTTGGCGACGGCCCCCAGCAATGTGGCCGTCGATAATATATTGGAGACGTTATCCACTGCTGGAGATGTAAGTGCTGTGAGAATAGGACATCCCGCCCGCTCTTTGCCTCAACTACATAAATATTCATTGGATGCGGCGATTGTCCGCTCAGATGACTATCAAATAGTTTGCGAAATGCGATTAGAAATTGAAGGTCTGGTCAGAGATAGAAAGTTCAATGAACTCAGAAGTTTGAGGAAAGAATTAAAAGAAAGAGAGAAAAGAGTTTTGAAGAGAGTGTTAGACAAGTCAAGTGTAGTCTTGTCCACATTGACGGGTGGATCGCCTCACCATTTATTGAAACAGTTATTGGATTCAGACGGCTATTACCCCTTTGATGTGGTTGTTATCGACGAGTGTTCACAAGCATTGGAGGCCTCGGCTTGGATTGTACTGAACTGCGCTCGTAAATGTGTATTAGCGGGGGATCACAAACAATTGCCCCCAACCATCGTCTCAGAAAAGGCAGCCAAAAAAGGTCTTGAGATTTCACTAATGGAACGACTGATCAAAGATTTTGGAGATAAAGATATCGTCCGAATGCTTGATATTCAGTACCGAATGAATGAGCAGATAATGAAGTGGTCGTCAAAACTGTTTTATTCAAATAAACTTATATCTGATTCGAGTGTCAAAAATCATTCTCTCAATGATTTAATCATCGGTTCAAATATCAATCCTTTACTTCTGATAGACAGCGCCGGATGTGATATGAGTGAACTCGACTTAGAAGACGAAGAATCCAAAGGCAATGAATACGAAGCAGACATCGTTTGTGTATACGTCGAGCGTCTTATCCGCAGTGGTTTTAATGAGTTCTCCATAGGAGTGATCACTCCATACAATCTTCAGGTTCAGCTCCTGAGGGCACGACTTAAAGATTATGAAAAACTTGAAATCAAATCTGTGGACGGCTTTCAGGGCAGAGAAAAGGAGATAATTATATTATCGTTGGTTCGTTCAAATGACTCGGCACAGGTTGGCTTCCTAGCAGAAAGTCGACGCATTAATGTAGCCGTCACTCGAGCCAAACGACACTTAGCTGTGGTCTGCGATACTGACACTGTATGTAATGACCCCAATATTAAGACTCTTATCGATCATTTGCAACAAAATGGAGACATTGTATGCGCCCAACAGTTTGAACCTCATATACAAACTCTTACTGAAGTCGAGAGGCCTTCAAATCTAAGATTTAAAACCAAAGAATCAGTAAATCAAAAGAAAAATGCCGTCAAAAATAAGACGAAAGAAAGTAAAGCAAAACAATATCCGATAAAAACTATTGAAAACGAAGAAAATGTTTTACAAAAGGAGAAAGAATTTGAACTCAAATTAAAAGCATTTTTGGAAACGGATTCACAAAATGTGTTGAATTTTCCATCAAATTTGACTTCATTTGAAAGACTTTTAGTCCATAAAATCGCTGATTCTCTTAATTTGCTTCACGAAAGTGTCGGCGAAGGAGAGGACAGACATATCGTCATCAAAAAGAAAGGTTCTAAAGAATCGGTCAAAATCTCTTCAAATTTGGATCAAAACAAAGAATGCGATAAAAGTGAGAATTCGAAGAATATTAAGAGTAATACCGAATCGAAAAGTATTAGTATTTCTGAGAGTAAACCAAAAGCGGCCAAAAAGACAATAAGTAAACCAAAAACTGAGAACAAAGTTAAAGACTTGAAAAAGCCGTTGGAATTGACAGAAACTGAAGACGTGGACACTTTGATAGCTATGGCCAAAAAGAGTGACAATACGTGCAGTTATTCTAAATGTAAAACAAATATTTCAGTTTTGGCCCAAAAGTGTGACTTTTGTGGCCATCGCTTCTGTTTAACTCATTCTATGCCAGAAATACATTCACCAACTATTTGTGGGCAAAGAATTAAGGATTACCTCAGAAGTCAGGCCAGAAAAGATGGAAAACTGTATTCCGGTTCAGGAGAACCACAAAAGAAAAAATTGGATTCTTTTAAACGAAATTATTTGGAGAAGAAATTATCGAAAAAATTGGATAAACTTTCGGACGAAAGAAAGGCTAAAAAGGGGGACAAAAAGTGAATGCTTTTCAAAATCAAATAATTTCAGTGATTTATTGGCAAATATTTAAATTACATGAAATTAATGGCAAAAATGGTTTTTGAGCCAAAATAACAAATTATATTTCGATAGAAATACTGTTTTATAAATCTGTTAAGTCTTTTATCACAGAATTTTGATTTTAAACTCATTTAATGGCAATCAATAGACTAGTCTTCGAGAGTTACTTCTTTCGGGTTCGCAATTGATAGACATTGATATTCATTTCTTCGACATTAAGTTTGCTGTCAATCGGGATATTGTTTTTGATCTCATGAAGCAATGATAGACTCATTTGACTCATAAGTGGTTCCAATGGTTTGGTCACAATCGGGGAAAATATTTTAGTTAATTCGAGACTCGAATTAGTGGCGCAAATGGTCTGACAACTGACTGCAAACCTGTGCACAAATAAACTAAATGTGTTGGCAGATGAGGATCGCCTCAGATTCAAGAGATGAAGAGCACAGGGCAATGATTGGCGCATAAAATATATTTCACTAATTGTACTCTTAATTGTTGTGTACATAAGAATCGGTGGCGTTAATAGTCTTTGAAGTTCTAATTGTGAGTAAAGGGTGGGCTTAACTGCTTGTGCTGTCAGTCCTTTTGGCACATTTGCCACACTTTCCAACAGAATTTTAAAGACTTCTTTAGTCTTTTTATTGTCGAGAACGCCCTGATTAAGGCCTCTCTGGTCGTCTTGTAATAACCTTCTGTCGAGAAAGATGTCGACCCAACCGGATCGGGGACTAGTGGTGCCCAAGGGTTGACCTGAGAGAACACTGAGCCTATGTTTGTGATCTTCAATGTAAACGGTTGTAGACATGGGATAAATGTTTCCCTGGAGTGGGATCTTCTGATAGCGCTTTCGTTTAGTCATTTGAAATCCGTTGAGATCCGTATAAAAGATATCTTCGTTTTGAATATCACTGAAAAACCTAATCATCAGTTCTTTGTTGGAAAAGGAATTCTGACCCAAAAAGAACTCGTTTTCCATTTGTATGAATCGCTTGCCTTTAATTAAAGAGATTTCGTGTCGAATAGGAATCGGTTTCTCGAGAATAGCTTCAAATTTTGTGACAACACTTCCTCTTGTGATTCGGATCTTCGGGTTGCTATAGACTAAGTCCTGTGCGTCTTCATTGTCGGGAAGGAATAGATAGGCACCGCTTTTCTGAACCTTTTTGCCACTTCTGGTCCCATAAGTCATGAATTTCATTCTCAGATTCAAATTTGTGATCACATTATTCTCATTAATGGATACCTTTCTAAGCATAGCGTCGGCGCCACTAAATGTAAGCTCAATGTTTTCAAACTCTATGTCCAATTCAATCGGTGTCTCGTCGATAGACATTACGTTTTGTGACCTCAGAGTTGAAGAATCGCCGAAATTATATAAAGTGACTGAACTTTCTTTCATTGTCGGCCTCTTCTCATCACAAACACCGACACTATATTCGGCTAAACTTAAAGGTTTAAGGACTGCCACAAAACACACTTCAAATCTATCGGTTAAGAGCACATCCATAGCCCAGACTTTGTTGATCTGAATGTCTTCAACTTGAATGCCGTCGTTATCTTTTACACACCAATTGCTGAGATTTGTTTGCAAATGAATGCAAATTAATTCGTGTGTAACGGATCCCAAAGAATTATAGACAACGAAATACCAGTTTTTGTTCGTCTCGTCGATTATGAACACACTTTTAGCAGAAGGCGAGAAAGCGTTGGGAAGTTTGTCCACTAATTTCAACTGATCCTCATCTGAGGCCTCGTAATGCAATAAATTCATAATCGATTGCGAACTTATTTTTTCCAAATTTTCGAGTGATTTATACATTCTGTCCAAAAGATAAAAATTAATTTCAATAAAACAATATTTTAATCAATGAAATACTAACCGATTGGCGTAATCGTTGACAACAATGTCTTTAGCAGTTCCAGTGATGCCGTCGTGATGTTGGAAAAGCGCCAGATTTTGTCGCGCGTAGACAAACAGTGGTCTCAAAGCATCCAATCGATCGATTGATTGCGGATTTAATATTGACGCCAAAGAGTATATGATTTCAGTACTTCTCAGTTGTGACTCTAAAATGCGTTCAAATCGCTTATAGAAAGGTTTGGACGTATAAAACCCACTCCAATAGTGGTCGTCGCGATCACAATAAGTGAAGAAATCTCCGGTGAGTGTCGGGAATTCAGACGTTTGTCTCATTGACTCAAAATATTGGCTTAGAGTTGAAAACTTAATCTAAAAACAAATGGAAATAATTAATTCAATACTTCTTTTTGAGTTAATCGTTGAAGTCATGCCTCAACGTTATATTCCGGCCGACTATTCATATAATCGAATAATTTCTGATAGTTTTCTGTCTGAGTGTCCCATTCCGTAGATTTATCGTAACGGAAGTCATCCCCTAATAGTTGAGGACACAAATGAAAATCGATTGCAAACTCATTGTTTGAAATACAAACCCAAAGGAACTAAAAGTGATTTTGTTTTATAGAGCATTGATTTTTTGCGGTACTGATCCAAAAGGAGTTCTGATCTGAACTCAAACAGAATTACAATTATTTCTTATTTTCTAATATTTTATTATTCAAACCTCTGGCGAACGTTTTCATCAGTAATTCTTTGAGGAGAGACCTTCCAAGGACACTTCACACGACTTGGTGGTAGTCTCTTGAAATCGAACTGACAGCACACCTTAGGGTCGGGACCACAAGTGTGAGGCACATCATATGAGTAAAAGGGCTCGACGTGACTAATAATATCTTTGTTTGGATGTGTTTCCCACTGTTGTCTCCAACGGAACTCTAACTGTTGTTTTGCCGCCAAATACTTCTTAATGGAATAGTGGACTCTTTGGATAACCATTCCTTCAAAACCCATTTGTTTGAGGAAATAAGCCATTGTGGGGGAGAGACCAAAGGGGTCAATAGCCCAGCCATACTTGGGTTTGGCGCCCAAGTTGTCTAAGAGCCATTCGTGTCCCTCAACCATTTGGGTTACTATTGCAGAGTAGTGCACATTTGCCTCATCGTTCATAACCCAACCCCCGGTCACGATTTCAAACTGACCCGACTCTACCAGACGTTTCATTTTGACTTTCATCTGTTGGTCTTTGACTGTCTCCCACCACGCGCTCAGATAACTAGTTTCCGCCCAAATGAATCTCAAACTGGGATTTAGACTCAATCTGTTGACTGCATTGTCTAAAATGCTTTTTGTCTGTTCCCTGAAGTATCTGTCAAATGTCTTAATCCAACCAGGGTCATTATGACTGTGCGCCACCACAAACACTTTCAATTTATCACTGCGAGTGAATGCGCTTTCATTGACAGTCAGTTCCCACCCCTGTTTCCAAACGCCTCCCTCCGGGTTATCAAATTTGAGTTCTTCGTAGACATCACTCATCGATATATTGAAATACATTTTCGATTCTTTAAAACCAAACTTACATTAAATACGAATACAATTAATAAAATGGAATACTTTTATTGGACTCAGAGTCGGCACAAATAGAGGGGTCGTCCAAATAGAGCTGAGAATCAGATTCTTCTGTGTTTTTATTGACATCGCCATTGAAGTCTTTAATGACCCTGTCTAATTTGAAACGAATATTCTTGAGAATATCTCGATTCTGTTTGAGCCCTAACTCAAGGCCTGAGAGCCGGTAATTGATTTGTTTTTCTAAGTCATCGGAATTGGAGACACTTTTTGGCTTAACTTCGAGTTCATCGATGAGAACGAAATAATAGAGAAAAGCAGTGAATAGACAGATGAGGAAAACGAGAACAATAGTCCAGTACAGTGAGAGACCAGATTTCTTTTTGGCCAATCGGAACATACTTCCCAACAGACCTTTCGGTGACAACAAATCAAACAATTAATTTCAATCAATTGTTTCCGACATTCAACAAATCGGATCAAAACTAAATCACAATTAGTTTACATGATTTAAGCGCTAAAACAAGTCTGAACTGCATTTAGTCTAATATTCCGTTATATTCTCCAAACAATAGTTTAATGAAAGACATGAAACACAAGAGTAGTTTGATATGAATTACCGGATATTCATAAATATTTAGAACTATAATTAGTTGCGATAAAAATGTTTAGCAATTATACGGCGTTTCGACGAAAAACATTTGAGAACTTTTCGTATGAAATACAACACTAATGAAGTAAAATATAAAAATCTAATAAATGAATGTCGAAGAGACTGATAAAAAGGTATTGACTGTAATACTGATGTCATGACTATGGGTTACACAACAGTGCAGTGGAGGCACTACTTATCAGATAAGGGTAATACAAATCATCAAATGTGTGTCAAATTGACAATAAAATGAAACACAATTAGAAAATTACTTTTGGATTGAATTACACATCAATTCATTGAACATATATTTAGACGTCAAACAAATGCTTGAAATACAATACATTTGACGCTATTCTCACCAAAAGTCAATTTCATTAATCATTTTACATATTTCTATCAATTTTGTCCTTAAAATCAAATTCTTTAAAATTTTCATTCAAAACATTAATGAAAATCCGGTGTTTTGAAGGCATTTCGTTTCAATCCAATTGTTTTCTTTCACTTATTATTTATTTCAAGGTTAATCTTCACGTGTCATAATAGTGTCACAATAGTGTCAGGTATAATGCAATAAAGCTAATTCGAGTTTGCTCTTTAATACATATTTAGCTTGGGCGATCTCAACATTATATTTTAATAAGTTCAAGGCAAATAGGGCAAGTTTAGATGAATTAGGACAGAAAGATAGAGAGCTATAAATCGATTTCAAATCATTTCTTTAATAACAATTTGATTGATTTAATGTGAATTATGCGCCGGATTTGCATAAATTGAGCCCTACTTTCAATGCTTTGCCACAC
>JAQIWF010001829.1:0-10670 GCA_034694965.1 Ceratozetes gracilis
ACATTTGGCCAGAAGTCATGGCCAACACAATCGACTGAATAAAAGAGCATTTAATCCAAATATTGTCGCAGAAGTATATGTCTTACAATTGCGGCCAAAGCCCAAGAGGTCCGGTTGTAGAGGAAATCCAAGTTATTTCTCCTCATATAGAGAAGAGCGCCGATCAGTGCAAACAATATAAGCAAAGCGAGAGTTCCCGAGTAGTTGGGCGGACGGATCACACGGATCTGAATATCAGTCTTCTCTTGGATCCAACGCGCGATCGTTTCTGCACCGAAACCCACTCTTTGGATATCCATCTGTTCGGGAGATTTGACTTTTCCCTTCTCAGAGAAGTAGAGGAAAACGGGCGCAGAATTCAATTGCAAAGATTGGAATACATCCGACCCCTCGTCGTAATCGATTACACCGAAGAATAGACGAGAAGAAAATTGCGGTGAATATCGCCAACTATTGGCCACTATTTGGAACTCATCGTTGGCCTGTCGGCAGATCGAGCACTGCCTTTGAGGGGACAGAGCGGTCATCATCACCACAAACGAGTAGTTGCGGGGCATTGACTTCGAGCCAATGAATTGCCGAAACTTATCGCCATTTAATCGAATCGTCGGTTTCTTAAGCGACAAATCAGTTAACTGTTGGACTCTTTCGCCTAATGTTTGCTACAGAAGTAAAACCATTTCATATCTTTAATGACAATCAAATCACTAAATCATTACCTCTTTCTTCTTGACCGACGAAGAAATGGTCGACAGAATGGACAGAAGGACTACGACTAGAATTAGACTCAAATGTTTTGAACTCATTTTCAATTGATTTGAAAGACAAGAATCAAATCAATTGATTGTAAACATCGTTGTATTGGTAGTACACGTCTGCCACTAACAGCCGGTTTAGTCCACAAATCATGTTATGTTTGGCTCATATTTCTCCCCCCAAAAGCATTTCATCATTGGTTTGAATCATTCACTCAAACCCTTTGATATAATAGTTTTTGTGAACAATCGATAGAAGTGATGGAAATTTGAATCGTCTGTTCATTTGATAACTTGAATGAAGAGCTCATAAAAGACGTAAATTTTATTAGTATTTGATATTAATATATAAAATGATATAAAACTACAATAAAATTATTGATTCATCGATTGGTTAGTAGAAGCGATGGAATCATCGAATCGGTATCGAGAGGGGGCCTCTTCCCAAATGGCAGAACTGGTTCTCTTGGCATAGCGGGGATGGAGTGGCTTATGGGTGAACATCAAATCAAACTCTCCTTCAAATCTTTTGATGATCTGATCTCCGGTACCGAACACTACTTTCACTTCTTTGAAGACCGCTCTCTGACTCTTCCTGTATTGATTGTGGACCTGTTGTAAGAAGAGCGGTCCCTTGGCCCAACTCGGGATCGTTTTTCTGGGATGTTTCTCGTCGTCGGTGTCGTCGTCTGAATGGATTGCACTGATGTCGTAGTTATCATAATTGTGTTCTTTGGGTGGAGGCGTCATATCATAGGAAGAGAGGTCCTTAGAGTTGTCTTTGACATACGTGCGGTTCGCCTCCTCTTTATTTTCAACCACTTCTTCCACTGTATTGGGTTTGCTATAAGTGCTGTTCATATGTTGTGACTCTACTTCTGGACTGAGTCTATTGATAACCACTTTAGGCTGTGAGTGAACTAACTGTGTGTTGGACTCAAACTTTTTAACGAATGAATTGGCGACAGCCTTGTGCTGAAGACTACTGTTGTGCTGTTGAACCATAGCAACCATCATCTCCTGTTCGCGGAGTCGTTCCCTTTCCAGTTCCTGTTTGCGTTGCAACTCTTCCTGTTTCTTCACCTTTTCTACCTTTTCTTGCATTTCCTTCACTTGTTTCCTTCGCTCCATTTCCTGTGTCTTTTTCAGCATTTCTTCCTGTCTTTTGCACAACTGTTCCATTCTGTCCACATTTTTCCTGCGCTCCAACTCTTCCTTTCGTTCCAATTCTTTCTTAAGCCGTTCGGTTTCCAATTGTTTTTGTCTTTCCCTGTGCTCCGCCACTCTGTTGACCTTTTCCTGTGACTTAAGTTTCTTTTCGTTAACCGTTGCCTCCAAAAGGATTTTTCGCTTTTCGTTGGCTCTCTTCTCCTTCTCCTGTGAAGCCATTAATTTGATTCTTCTTTGTTCGTCTGCCTCCTGACGTCTCTTCATTGCACTGTCTGTCAAAGTCTTAGTGTCGACGCATTTCTTTTGAATGCGAGCGAATGAACGCACCGAACGATTTGATGAACTGCCGGCCACTCGACTTGAATTAGTTTCTCCACTACTCGTTAGATTCGAGTCCTTAAGTCGGGCTCCTCTCGAAGTGGTTTGTGGTGTCTTCTGAACTGAATCGGCGATTCGGGAAAGCATTCGGGTTTGGGCTCGTGTTGAGCGTTGAGTTGTTTGGGGAGTAAAATATAGAGACTTTTTGTGCTTCTCTTTAGTGGTACTCGAAGTCAATGTCTTATTGGCGATGGAAGTGTTGGCACTACTTTTGCCGGCTTTTGCTTTCAATTCCTTGGCATCGACCACATCGAAGAACTGTTCGTTTTGTTTCCCTTTGGGACAGTCCTCGTCATCAGTCATCCACTCACTTTCCGATTCATTTGATTTGGTCTCTATGGAGATCTCAGACATAAGTTCAGAAGCGGTCATAACTTTGTTGTCGACCACCAAAATGTCGTTCGGAGTAATGTCTTTCTTTATCTCCTCTTCTATTATCTCATTTTCGACCACAATATCCATGGCTTCGACTGAATTGTTGCAAATAATATCCTCTTTAATGAGCTGACTCTCGACAGTAGTGGTGGTAAGTCTGGGCACCGATTCAGAAGACACTTCTATTTGTTCAATAGTTGTGTCCAATTTAAGTGTCAACCGTTTACTTCTTTTACTGAATCTGGGAGTGGCTGTCGTCACATCTCTTATCTTAAGAGCAGAGATCTGTCCCTTTTTGGAAGTGGTCTGCAAACCCGCAGCAATAGACGACCGCTTTCTTCTGCTCGTCCGACGCGGTGTCCGAAGAATACCCGTCTCGTTGTGATCACTGTTTACGAGGAAAACATTTGAATTTTGGCTAAAAGTGAAATCAATTGAAGAAATTATACGTTTGTATAAATTCCGCCATTTGTTTGGCAGAATTGAAGATATAGTTGAGGATATCGTTGTGACAATCATTGAGTCCCTGTTTTTGACGGACCACGTCTTCAGTGGCCGCGATTGATATCCCAAAATAGTTATCGTTTGTGTCAATTGAACCCATTTTTGTGAAGTGTATTGAAGTGTCTCTCAGTTTGAAGACAACAAGACAATTGAACCATACAGTAGGAAGTTAAGAATCGCTCAACTTTAGTGCTAAGCAATAGAGCATTGATGATATGCCCTTTATTCATTCATACTAGCAAACTTCAGCGATTTTGAACTTCCAGTGATTCAATTATAGACAACTCAACTGAAATGCCGCCAAACAGTCAACTCATATGACATTCATTTAGTACGTCATTCAAAGTACCAATTATTTTTGAATCTGTGATGGTTATGTTGATCATACTTATGAATCGTTTCATACAATAACTCTTTACGTTGACACGTGACTCAATGCTTTTTCAATGTGAGTACTATACGTCATAACGAGTTATTGTTTGAAGCGATTCAAATGTGTTAAACCAGATAATTGAGGCCATAATCATATTGACAAGTTATAATGAATAAACTGCTTTTGTAAAAATATTTGATGATAGCTCATGAGTTGACACCCTTGGCTTACCCTGTTTATTGGTATGAGGATAAGTCTTGTCTTACATTTATGTGATTAAAAATAATTTGATTTTTATTTACTGTAATAATAAAACTTTTGCTGAATTTCAAACTGTAATAATAAATATTTTATTATTAATATTATGGATGGCTTTAAGGTTTAATTGTATCTGGTTTATAAAGATTTGATCCTCCTTTAAATTTTTAAAGTGACTAGTTAATAAATGAGTAAAATTTAAGAACACATATTGTCCGGATTAGCTTCAAGATGAAATAAACAAACAAATATTTGTTTGTAAAAGGTTTTCTAATTTGTAAACTACATAATTTCCTAGAGCATGATTTGAGCAAGCCAAATGTTTACATTTTGATTTCCCAATTCACTCATTTTTTTTATCATTATTACTAAAATTTGTCTTCATTATTGTGTACGGTATATGTTCCAGGTTGAATGTTAGCTTAATTTATCTTGTAAAAACAAATTTAAATGCAAAGAAGATATTGCTTGATAAATGATTTTAATTTACTAATTAAGAAATCTTTTTTTAACAAAATAAAAATTTAATTAATTTCCTAATTACCAAGTTAAAATAATTGGAACATCATCATGATTGATGTAAAAATTTTAATACATTTCTAAATAGACTACACATACAAAGTTAAGGTAGATAAAATGAGCATGCAAATATTTGCTAACATATAATTAATTATTTAGTAAACTATGTCCATAAACTCCTTAATGAGGTTTTGCTTGGTGAGAGTTCATGTGCTGACCCAAAATCATCCTGTATATTCTTATTTGAATTTAACAGAAGGCTGTGTGATATGGCTGGCGTTGAATGAGCTGCTGCCATTTTGAAAGATGATGTGTCCTGTTCATGACCATCACCTCCTGACCAATTATCCGCACCATGGTCATCCACCCAATCATTACCATTGTGCTTATTGTAGTGGTTTACAGAGTGATGGGTGTGCTCCTGGTGCAAATGAATTGGTGTGGACACTTTGGGTGCAAATACCGGTATTATTTTTGGCTGATCCTTACAGTCCTTTCCTATTATAATTCTGTTAAAGAAATGTCATAAATTTTAATCTCGTTAAAAATTATTCACTTTTAATGTACCCAAATATTCTAAAATAAGAAGGTGTCATAAATAGAAGTAAGGTAAAATTCTATTGAAAAATAAAATAAACTAACATATGACTCTTGTGAAAAAGGCCAAAGAGACCATGCTTAGTTTCCTTGATTCTCGTGGGGGAACCGCACTTCCGGTCATGAATTATGCTTTAATTGTCGGCAAAAGAATACGATTACGGAGAATATGACATAATTTCAATGCAAACTCACATATCGCTCATTGGCTTTAACTTGCCATGGTTGATTACGATTGGCGCCGATGGTGCGTTATCCTTGTCACCATTAACTACACTATCAAGGCAATTTTAATTATCATGTACATTTAAGTTTTACCAAAGAATGTTTAGCTTTTCATTTAATTTCTTACATTGAACCTTTAACATGATCATTCATTATTAGAGGCCCCTTTTGTCCACCCTGGCTATCCTCATAATTATCTCCTTGCTCACTTTAATTGAACATGATAAACTTAATTTATCAAAAAACAAAATTTATTGACTTACTATTTGTAAGCATGGTGAATTTGATTATAGTCAACATATTTTGGAGTTTGGTGTTGTGTTGAAGGAACTATATATGCAGGCATTCCTATATGTGCTGATGAATGACTTCCTGATGAATAACCTCCTGGCGAATGGCCTCCCGATGAATGACCGCCTACTGAATGGCCTCCTGAAGAATAGCCACTTGGTGAATGACCACCGGAATTATAACCTCCTGATGAATGTCCTCCAGAAGAATAACTTCCTGATGAGTGACCACCGTTTGTGTAACTTCCCGATGGATGTCCTCCTGAAGAATAACCTCCCGATTGATGCCCTCCTGAAGAATAACCTCCCGATGGGTGTCCTCCTGAAGAATGACCTCCAGATGGATGTCCTCCTAAAGAATAACTTCCCGATAAATGCCCTCCTGAGGAATAACCTCCCGATAGATGACCACCTTTTGTATTACTTCCCGGTGAATGTCCTCCTGTAGTATAAGTTCCCGATGAATGAAGTACTGGTGAATAATCTCCTGACGTGTGATCTTCTAAAGAATAACCTCCAGATAAATGATCAGATGGGTATGAAATATCTTCTAGATGCTCAATATTATCCAGCACTATTGGTTCTTCTAATAAATAATTAGTGGAATAAATTAGATTGTCGCACAGGAACATTTTAAAAAACTATTCTAGGATTTACCTGAACCATCAGCTAATTGGATAAAATATAAAAGGGTGATGAGCGAGCAGAAAATTCCAAATCCAAAGAACGAGCACATAATTCACATATAAATATTGATAAAAAGATTTATGCTGTGCTACAGAAAAGCAATTCATCAAAAAAGTATTGAGACGTTTCCACACACGAGAAGAAAATGTTATGAAAAAGCCGTTGTTGTGAATACGTGTAACAAATGTATGGCTTTTTCTCAGCAAAATCTTAACACAAATATTGAATCTTTTTTTTGTTATGTTTTGCTTTCAATACATAAATAAACTGAAGAAAAGTTATGGAAATAAGTATAAGAAAAGTGAAATATTCGTGTCATTAGTCTGGCAGTCATTTGTGAAAATGGTTTTATTTCTTTATTGTTCTGTTGTTTCGGTAATATCTCCTCAAAAAACACTTCCTTCGCTCAAATAACTCGAGTATTTTTTTACGCTTAACGCGCGCCAACTCATGCATATAATTTTGGGTACTTTCCTTCTCACCCCCGCTAATAGATTAAACTCATAAAGAATATCCATTACTAGATAATAATTAAGATTGGTCAATCTTGGGTTGAAAATTATAGGAACTCATGTATAGATTAAAATTCTTATCGATGAGACAATTTTGCAAAATTTTTTCACACCCATAAAGGAAAATTAGTTATGTTAAATCCCATTAATTAAATATTCCTATTTACTTTTTCTACTTTAAATTTAACTTTCAACTATAATTTATATAATCGAGATCACCAAGGTATATAGTCAAATTATCATAGGATTTGAAAATTATATTTCATCTATGGAAAATTAGTAAACAATCCATCAAAGAATCAGTTACCTTGGCTATTCTTGAACTATATTCTAAAAGTAAACATGCAAAGTGATATTTGGCATTTGTGTATTGAAATGGAGTTGCATGACATGTTACAATATCTTGTTCAAACATTGAAAGTTGAAAGTACACACAAATTTTAATTACATTTCTTTATGCAATAATGAATTGCAAGAAAACACACTATTTTTGGTCCAAAAATTTGAATAATTTGTAATTACTTTCAGAATCAACGCACGACTAGTGTCTGGAAGTCTGCAAAAAATATTTAGCATTTTAAATGAGTTTTGTCTCAAAACATGATTTTTCCGCAAATATTGAACAGAGAAAGTGCTGTTTATCAGACCCCAAACCCATGACTTTAATTAGCAATTATTGGATTAACACAAACTAAACTCATTTCTTCTGAGAACCAAAATTAACTTTCAATTAAAAGTCAATTAATCTTAATTTGTGTCAATTTTTAAGACATTTGTCAGTCATTATCGACATATCCCACATGAAATAGACAGGAATGATTTAAAATTTTGTCATTAACAAGGCTGAATAACTTTAATGAGAATTTGAAACTAGATTATTATTATTATTTTTATAATAAATTAAATAAGTTATGTTGTCACCTTCTAGATTACCTTGGGTATTTCAAAAAATCGATTTAACGACTAATATAATTTTAAATTTACTTCAAAATTAAGTAGGTCCCCCTAACAAGGTAAGGGTAAAGCTACAAGTTTTAATGTTATCTTGATCTTATTCTAATATTAAATGAATTATCCAAACTCACATCAATATAAAAGTCATAAGATATAACCCTGTTTAATAAGGTTTATTTATATAATATTTGTTTACAAATATTCGATTAGTAATGGAATACTCCAATTGTTCAACCATGTTTAATAACCAGTTGAGTGAATTTGCATGTTTATCAAAGCTTCCTATACATGTATGAAAAGCATTTGCTATTAATTGCATGCTTTCTTTGAAAGCATATTATTACCCAGCATTTTATGCAAATTATAGCTCAAAATACAATTATAACATTTGTTTTGTTTCCAATTTTTATTTCAAAATTTTATTTAATTATTTTGTACTCAAAGAGGAATTTTATGACAGAATTCTAATTACGAGACATTAATAATATTTGATACCAGATAAATGTGATATAAATTAACCCTGAACTAAAATTAATAAACTTTTTCTAGTCATTTATCCCAGTCATATTATTAATATTTGAAAGATTTGAAAAAATACCAGGATAAGATACTCTGCATTTGTTTCAGGATATGTTTTACATCATTTTGAGTTAATTTATCATTATTAGCGATAAGGTAAAGTTAGACCACTGATTAAAAGAAACCTTGATACAAGGAAATATTTCTTCTATTGAGTGTTTTTCTTATTTAGATGTCATTTACCATTGATCATGGGAAAATGCTTTATTCCTGCACCAGAAACTTGTCTTTTGATTAGGATATCTCTTTTTGAGTGGGCTTTTATTGAGAAATGTAACTTTATTAGTAATATCGTATTACAAGTAATCATGATACTATTTTATATTAAACAAATTTAGACAAATGACACTGAGGATCAAGAATTTAGAAATATGGACCTTAATGCATATTTTTGAAAATATCTAGCAATTAATTGGATGGATCTAGTCTGTCAACATCCATTTAATCAATAATACAAAGTCAAGACACATAATTTTGGTGTCAAATTTCAAAAATAATTAACAAGATTAAAAAGCGAGTAAATACTGCATTTAAAAACTCTCTTTTTCATAGAGTATCCCATTATATGCATTGAAAAACTTTTTATTTTTATTATTAAACGCTTCGATAGTCTTATACCTCAAATAATGCATAAATGAAATAAACAATAAAATTACAGTTTGTATCGAATAACACACCATTTATTCCAAGAATACTTTGGGTGTGAATTAAATTGTTTGGGCAATAAAAATAAAGTGATTAATGGGTTACTTATCTTTCAATTTGGCCATTTTAGCTTTTAGATATCAATTTGCAACTTGTTAGTTTAGCACAATTTTACTAATAAGTAACTGTTATGAAAACTACTTTGTTGTGAAGGGGCAGTTTTATTAAAGAAATTGATTCTTGCATTTGTCTTGGGAAGTGTTTTCCTAATAACAGGCAAAAAGAGTTATCGTAAATATATTGGAAATGGCTTTTTTGATGCAACATTGAATTTGTGTAATATTGTTAATATTACTGTTCATAACATATAAATTACATTTTGTTTACCTAGATCTTTCCAGGGAAAGAAAAGTACATTTAATGTATATAAGACTGTCTAGATAAATATAACAAATATTTTCATATTCTTGCACATATTCTAATAATATCTAGTTTTACACTTGAAGCGATTAAAATGCAATATAGGCAAGCTGCTTCATAGCAAACACACCATGCATGATAATTTGAAACGATCATTTAAGGCAAAAATAAACCAATATTAAAATTGTAACCTTGCTCACTCTATTATTAAAAATGTGATAATATATTTCTAGTGATAAATTAATGACTTAATATTACTTTGCTTAAATTCTTAATGTACTATATAATTTTCTGACTAATTTACCATGCTCATTCAGGTGAACACAAAATGTTCACAATTGTTAGACAAAGCGTCAAAATATGGAATAAAAACAAATTTTCGATTTTTTAATTTAAAATGTGATGGATTATTAAATGGGAATAATTTAATTGCTTCTTATTATAGAATTTATTGATTATACCCAGGAGTCATTTTCTTAACTTTTATTCCTTTTATTTTCTATTAAACCCGTGTGCAAGGTAGTGCAAGTATACATGTATATAATTTCAAACACAAAAAGAGATTCCTTGTTTACATCTTGTATGCCTTTATGTTATATTAAATCCTTATTTCACATGAGTTTTGAAAATCTAATAATTCATTTGAATTATTAACATCTTTTAAAACTTGAGACCTAACTATTGTGTTATATAACTAATTTGCAAGTTAAAGGCAAGAATTAATCAGGGGTAGCCAACAAACTCCAACTTTAGGAATAAGGGGGTAAAATGGTTGACCATGAACGTTTATCTAATAGCAAGAGAGTTTTAAAACATTTGTTCCTGCTATTTTGAATAAATGCCTAATTAGACAAATCATTTATGTTCTAACTTCATAAAAGTAAATTGATAAGCCTTTTACTAATAAAAGTAAAATGATTAACCTTTCATTTAGGCTAGGCAGAATTCTCTGCAAGGTTGCCTGTCACAATTAAAGGTCAAAATACATGTAGAAATACATGTACATGTAGAGATTTAGATTTTTTAATAAAATGAATAATAAATAATAATACCCTGAATAATTCAAAAAATGACATTTTATGATTAATTTTTAAACACTGAATGACTACAAATCTGTCATTTAAGCTGATAGAAATGATAGAAATAAGCAAGATGAAACTTGTATCAAAGGCAATATTTTAACCAAATACAAATAAATAAAAAAGAGACAGTCAATTGTTAAAACAAACAAAAACTACATTAAACCAACTAATCAAGATAAAATTGCACATAATGTTGAATAATAGATAAATAGAATTCCAAATCTCCTAGTTTACTACAAGTAATATAGCTTTCAGCGAAACTTAATTGAATAAAACCCTTTTTCACCTACACTTAAAACTTATCCCTTTGTACAAGTTAAGTTTTAAAAGGGTTTTATTGGATTTTG
>JAQIWF010001830.1:0-10667 GCA_034694965.1 Ceratozetes gracilis
GAGTTTCTCGATTAGATGTCCAACTAGTCGTCCGGCTTGACGTGAATCTGTGATGGGGATTCAAACCCACTTAGGAACCCATTTTCCCGACCACAAGCGTGGAATTATGAGTTCTTGTGTTGACCAAAGGATGTGTGCGCTTCTAACGTTTGATCAAGGAAATGTCCGGCACGAGTTGTCGGTGTCCTGAATCTGGGATGGGGATTCAAACCCACTGAGGAAGCCAACTTCCCGACCACAAATGTGGAATTAATAATTTTGATATATGAGCTCGTGTCCAACGATAACTCCGATATTTTGCGATGCGTCCGGCCACTGGTCAGAGAGCGGAAGCATCCCACCGCTGCCACCATAAATTGTGTAACACTTTCCTGTTACTGGGCACCACCAAAGTAGACCATCATCCAAAGTTGAGGCACCCAAGTAGAAGTGGCCGAGTTATGCGGTATTCGAGCGGTTTTTCTTCTATACTGGTAAGGTGTTGCTTCGAGTTAGTCGTCCGCCATCTTGAATGAGAGGTCAGCTATGGCAAGCAATAGGACCAAAGACCAAATCAGGATCTGTTAATTAAACTCTTTTGCAGGCGATATTAAAATAATAGCTGAGGTATTGAAAATGCCTCAGAATGAAGCGAAACAAAGTGTTTTAATGCTCCCCAAATCTTTATTAAAACATAACTTCCATAACCAAAAATACAATTAGATAAACTGACGAACAGATAAAAAACAAAGACTATTAATACAAATGAGTAGAGCATCCGCTCAACTCAAATGTCTGAAGAGAAGTGACTGTTTTGAGAACCTCTCTGAGCTCATTCAGTACTGGAATGAAGAGAGTCTGCTCAGAGAGGCGGTACATTATAATCAGTGATTAGTTCGTTACTAAGTGCGTCACACAACATTCTTTAGAATACATTTTTGTACTAATTTAGTGCTTTTCGAGTTAACAAGAAAAAGATTATTAACATACGAATTGATAACTATTACAAGTGTTTATATTTGAAGCTATAAAGCCTAAGCGGTGCAAATCTTGCTATGCATGTCCTCTGATTGATTACCAAGCCTTAAGGCCTCAGGGTCTTAAGGCACAGACTTCATTACAGAGAATAGCATTAGGCTAAATGTTTTAAATCTAACAATTAAATAATCGAATAAAATAATAATAAAACAAGTACATAACAAAATGACAATTAAAACATAACATTACTAAAACAAATATTCTTAGACAATAATATAAAAAGTGCCACATTTAAGTGGCGGTAAATCGTAGTCCGTAAATCCAGTTAATGTCCGTTTCTCCTCTAAATGATAAATAGCCCAAATGTTATATGTGGAATTCATTAATGTATGATAGGTGAGATGTATGCTACATCTTTATCCCTCCGCTACAAAAACAAGAATCGTTCCACCGATTCGTTAATTTTCCAGATAAAAGGCTCTAGTCATGGATTAAGTAGGTTAAATGTCTATGACATCTTTTCCCTTCGTCCAAAGAACATAGTCGATTCATCATATTAACAAAAAATATAAATTCATCTTTGAATTTTCATAATAAAAATGTCCAGATGCAGGATCCAGTCATGGGTTAAGTAGGTTAATATCTCTTTCCCTTCGTCCAAAAACATAGTCCATACATCTAAATTAAACAGTCAGGTATTGGTTCCAGTTATGGGTTAAGTAGGTTAGATGAGTCCATCATTTCCCTTCGTCCAACAACATAGACCAATCACCAATTTAAAGTTGTCCACCTTCTGCCCCGGGAAGGTCAGTATTTCCTTGAATTTGGATATCATTATTGATATAAGGTTCGATGGGCTTGATTGTCAAATCGGTGTTATTTTGAATTTCCGCTGGCCGAGCAGGAAATTCACTTGACATCGTCCCTATAATTTTTTCTATGTCCTGCTCTTGGTTCCATATATCACAATCTTCTAGATCATCATTGTAAAATGGTCTAATCTTTGAGACATTCACTAAAACCTCGTATCCTGTATTCGGGTCGCGAGTCCGGTAAGTTACTGGGTTTAGCTTTTCAATTATTATTACAGGACCATGCCATACAACTTGTAATTTAGGATTTAGTCCAACCCTTCGAACCCTTGAATAAATTAAAACTTGCTGACCTATGCTGAAGGTGACACTTTTATGTTTAGAGTCATAATACTCTTTTTGTCGGCGCTGCGCATCTCTAATAAATTGTTTCACTAGGGCCCTTGATTCGACGAACCTACTCGTTAGGTCGTCAATTTCTTTAAAATTCGAGGGGAGGCTATAAATTATGTCCAATGGTATACGGGCTTCTCTTCCAAACATCAGGAAGAAAGGAGAATATTTCGTTGATTCTTGTCTTGCTGTATTCATAGCAAACGTTAAATATGGGAGGAGGAGGTCCCAGTTCCTCTGGTCCTCATTTACATAAAGTGTCATTGCCTCCTGAAGTGTCCTATTTTGTCTTTCAATCATCCCATTTGCTTGGGGATAATATCTGGTGGTCATAATGTGCTTTATATTTAGCACTTCAAATACTTTTTCGTTAAATTCAGAGACAAATCCTCGTCCTTGATCTGTCAATATTCGGTTTGCTGTGCCATATCTGAGGCACACATTATGGATAAAGAAATCGACAATGCTATCCGTAGTTTTGTCTGGGATTGCTTTTGTTTCTATATATTTCGTAAAATAGTCGATTGCAACAATTATATAACGATTTTTCCTTTTCTTTGTAATTGGAAATTCTCCAATAATGTCCATAGAAATTAATTCAAAAGGTTCGGCCACTGTTATATTTTGTAATTCACCATGTGGTAGGCCTCCAGGATGTTTTCTTGATTGACATGATGTGCAACTTCGCACATAACGTCGAACAGTTTTCTCCAACAATGGAAAATAAAATCGTTGCTTAACTCTATGAAGTGTTCTAATAAAACTTTGATGTCCAGCCAAAATGTCGTCGTGTAAGGCTTTAAGGACATCTTGTCGTAAATGTCGTGGAAGGCAGGTAAGTTTCTGTTTAATCCCTTTTGGGTCAAATACTTCTTTATATATGATACCATTCTCTACCATATATTTTTCACCTTTTTTGAGTTTGTTTGTTTCAATCTTTTTAAGAATTGTCTTAATCCAGGGATCAGATTGCTGTTCTTTTTCCATGTCAACTTTTTCTGTTTGAAATCCTTCTACTTCATTAATTTCAGTTACCTCTGTATTAAGAGGAAAGCGTGATAATTCGTCAGGTGCGCCATGTGCTTTTCCGCTGACGTATTCTATTTTGAATTTATAAGACTGAAGTCTTAAAGCCCAACGAGCTAGTCTTCCGTTAGGATCTTTGATTTTCAATAAGTAGCAAAGGCTACAGTGATCTGTTCTAATGATGAATTCAATTCCGTAAAGGTAGTGTCGGAGTTTTTCTATTGCCCAAATTACTGCTAAACATTCCTTTTCAGTAATTGAGTAATTCTGCTGATAATTGTTCAGTGTTGCTGACATATATAAAATGGGTTTTTCTTGATCATTCTGTATTTGAATGAGTACGGCACCAATTCCTATTCCTGATGCATCGGTCAATAATATTGTTGGGGCTCCAACACAAAATTGTGATAATATTGGCGGATGTGTAAGAATAAATTTAATATCGTTGAATGCCTTTCTACAATTTAAGTCCCAATTAAACTTCACATTTTTCCGTAAGAGACCAGTTATTGGTTGAACTAATTCAGCACAGTTTTTGATGAACCGGCGATAAAAATTAATCATCCCGAGAAACGATCTCACTTCCTTTAGTTTAGTTGGTTCCGGTAGTTGGTTGATAGCGTCTGTTCTTTCTGAATCGGGTTTTATTATCCCATTTCCAATAAGAAATCCCAGAAATTTTAATTCTTTATAAGCAAGTTTACATTTCTTAGGATGAAGCTTTAAACCTGAATCTTCGAGTCGTCGAAAAACTTCTGTTAGATGTAAAACATGTTCTCTGTGCGATTTTGAGAAAACGATTATATCATCTATATAAACGTTAACATAAAGACCAATTAAGTCTTTAAAAATGGATGTCATTAATCTTTGGAATGTTTGTGGAGCACAGCACAATCCAAAAGGCATAACATTAAACTCATATGTTATATTATTTGCCGTAAATGAAGTCTTCTCCATATGATCTCTGGCCATCCTTATTTGCCAAAATCCACTTTTTAAATCGAAAGTAGACATAAACATACTTCCTTCTAGATGATCTATAAGTTCATCAATGAGTGGAAGTGGAAATGAATCGAATTTTGTTATCTTATTAAGAGATCGGAAGTCGATACAAAATCGTGTGGTATTGTCCTTTTTCTTAACTAATACAATTGGGTTGTTCCATTCAGATTTGCTTTCTTTGATTACTCCTGCTCGTAGCATTTCTGCTACTTGGTCAGTAATTTCTTGTCGTTCGGTGGTACTATATCTATAATTTTTTAACCTTATAGGTGGTTGATCCCCTGTCTCAATACGGTGTTCAACTCCTTTAGCACCAATGAGATCAGTCATTGAAAAAGCAAATAAATGTTTAAATGATGTGAGAAGAGACATAATTTCATATTTTTCTTGTGGGTCTTCAGTTCCAAAATCAAATTCAAAAGTATCGAATGTTTCCTCAATTGAAACTAAGAATAGGGTTGCCGTAGACTTGATAAAAAATGTTTCTTCATATGGTTGTTCACAAACTTGTTTCAAGTCTGTATTAGTTTTTTCGTTTCTGTATTCAAATAATTTTGTGAGACCAAAGTCTTGAAAGTCTTCAATAGTAATTCGGATTTTGTTATAGAAATCCATTCCTAATAAGGCCATTGCTGGTAAATTATGAATTAGGTAGAATCTCTGTGATATTCTTTGTCCTTGATAGACTATCGATATATCGACATATAAGTCGAGGTTAATAATTTGACCATTAACCATTTTAATTATTATCGGTTCCGTTTTTAATGGTACGAGGTTTAATTGATCAGCAAAGAGTGGATTAATTATCGACACACCTGCTCCACTATCAAATTGTATGTTGTAAATTTGAGAACCGATTTGTATTGGATAATGTAAATGGTTATATGATGGACGACACATACAAACATCGGCGACCGTGTCGTTGTTTGGCCGCCGGCCAATTAGTTTTTTGCTAGATTGGCCATTCTTTCTACTTTTGGACAATCATATCTTAGGTGTCCTCGTTCACCACATGAATAACAGGAACGGTTTTCTACATTACTGCTTGCGATATTGTTTCCATTTGTATTATTTCGTGGGGTTTGGTTTGAGTTGTTATTAATTCGATTACATTGTTCTCTTAATGGACGTTCAGAATTAAAATTACGGTTGTTTCGGTTGGTGTTTGGATCTCTATTTTCACGTCCGTATCGGTTAGGATTCACTCCTGTCTGATAAACTTGTCTTTGCCAAGACTGTCCATAATTCGTCTGTCGGTTATCCCTTGGATAACCACTACGACCATTTAATTGATTTGGTCTGGTGTTGATGTCAAATTTGACTCGTCGTTCTGCGTTTGATTGATTTGGTGTGGAGTCTATAACTTCAATTAAGTGTTCTACGTCGAGTCGTAAATCTGTAATAGATTCCAACTGTTTGGCACCTTTTTCGACTTTCATAAGTTCTTGGTAAAGTTTATCGCCCAAACCAGCGATAATGAAATGTCGAATACCTGCGGTCTCAATACTTGGAATTGCATTCTTAACTAATCGTTCTTTTTCTACAAAATACTCGCCAAGTGTTTCGGAATTTCTTTTGAATTTTCGGTCTTGCATTAATCGGTGATCTTTCGATATGATTGATCTTCTTTTGAATTGATCTAATAATTTGTCCTTTAGGTCCTCGTATGTGGAGATGCCTTCTCTCATCAGATTTCCAGCGTAACGTTGAGGTTCTCCGTCAAGTGCGAAGAATAATTGGTCAAAGCGATCGTCAACTGTCCAATGATTCGCTTTAGCCATTAACTCATACAAGAAAAAGAATTCTTCTATGGTTTTGGTTTCATCCTTTCCATCGAAAGACGGGATATGGACTGTTGGTCGTTTGGGTCTTGTGTCAGTAGTTTGAGATGTTGTCTTTAAAGAAATTAGGGGAATTTGGTTTAATCCTGCGTCCGAAGGAATGGGATCGTATGGTCCTGACTGTCCAATAGATGTGCGGTCTAGGACCGATTGATCCTCACCGAGAGCATCGCGGCGCGGATCTCGGAAAACTGGAGCGGACGGGTCACCGTTCAGATTCTCCATCGAGAGTGTTCGCCGTAGCACTTTATCCATAACAAATTGCGAAGACGTTTACTCAACAAAGTTTAAGAAATAATAGACATAATTTTGTGATGCGCTGCTTTTTATTTGGTTTGACGGGAAAAGAAGATGATTATATTTTGGGAATTTACCATTTGGAGGAGGAGTCTCATTATATGTCTAATGTTGTATGTCTAATGAAAAGTTGACTGGTCTCTTGCTAGGCTTAAGACCATCCTTCCAGAAATTCCTGTTTTATTGAATATTGCTGGGACCGGTTTGTATGACCATCTTATGTCTTCTACGGCAAAATTAATTTTCTGCCATTCATTACCATCCTGGTGACCGTCGCTTAGTGAAAATATATGTGCATCTTCGCTAGATTTGAATCGATTACGTTCGTCTCTTTTTACGATTCCCCAAGTTTGATAGTTATTTACCAAACGTAGGTCTCTTTTTTGCGTATTTGGAAATATTGTAAGAGGTATATGAAGATAAATGTTGTTTGTCTTGCTTTCACAAATTGAAGTCGTTTCTGTAATTATTGATAAGATAAGTGTCCATCCGCATCCATCTCGTAATGAATCAATATATCCATAATTTGTCTCCACAACATGTCTTCGGAAGAAGGTTACTTTTATTATTAAAACTAATAGTAGGACTAATAAAATAACGATTGAAATATCTAAAGTCGTTTGAATGTCAAGCGAAAGAAGTTCGTAAGTGAAATCAAGGAATGCTTCGGCTCTAACGGGGTGTAGAAATAAGAGGGTACCAGGAACACGTAGTAAATTTGTATGCGCCAATACGCCAAATACTAGAATAACTGACGTCAGTAGTTGAGTAATGCCGGTAACAGTAGTGACGAGTCCTCTTATTGATATTGCATTAGTTTTTCGATTCATTATGCCTTCCACTCTCATTAAGGCTCCTGATATGTTTACATTAAGTCGACTCACATAAGATGTAAAGCGACTTAAAACTGACGGATCCCAGTCCATAGTGAGTTGATTGGACGTAATATTAAATGGTGTATATATAGGAATTTCAGGTCTTTCTAATTCCAATTCTTTAAATTCTAGACTTGCCTTATTAGATGCCAGTTCAATTTGTTCCAAGATACGAGAATGAAAAGTTGTCACTTCTATGGTTTGTTTTCCTTTGAGTGTCTTTTCATATGGTCCATAAAGTGCCCTTCCAATGGATCCAAGGTAATAAACACAACCCTTTGCGAGTTCTAGAATTTCTGCCCATTTTTGCGTTAGGACATTATAATTCTTCATTCCTGTACAGAAGACGTCATAAGAGGGGACCAAATTTTTGTGTATAACAAATATCTCAGCTGTAACAGATATTGGTTGATATTCTGAAGTAAGTCTTGGTTTCAGAGGACAATAGGTCATGATTTCTGTCTCGTTCCATGAGTAAATAGATTTTGAACACGAGTTGGGTTCAAATCGTTGATTGTATTTAAATGAAAAGCACCTCTTCTCATGTGCGTTGAACTCGCAGTTTAAATCCTCAGCTGATATTTCATACGATAACTCTCCACTTATTGGATGTGTTAACCAAAGTTTATCACTGACTGTGAATGAAACTGCTTTTTGAACTCCATCAAATGAGAAGCAATTTTCCATTGATAAGCATGGAAATGGAAGAGAGTTAACTGAAAAGATATTGAAGATGTTTCCTTCGGTACTTCTTGCTAAAGGTATTCGTAGTGATATCACGATGTCATTGGTTACTAGGTCAATCGCGTGACTCACAAGTGGAAAAGAATAATAAAGACTTTTTTCAGCAAGAGGGATGGCAAATCTAAATGAGTTGCCATGATTTAGAGTAATCGTGTCCAGTATTTTCTTCAGTTTATGAAAAGGAAGTAAAGCGTGCGGAAGTCGTCCTTCTCTAAGTGTTGCAAAAATGGAATCATAGGACAAGAGTCCATTCAGAAGTAACATTAAATTCTGTTCCATAATGTTTGCTGTGGCTAGCCGGTAATCATTAAAGACCGACATTATCGCAACAGTAGTAACTTTGTCGTCTAAAAAGGTTGAAATGTTTGACAACATAGCTCGTGTTTCAGCAGTTTGAGTTATGGAAAAGTTCTTCAATAATTCTATTCTTTTGTCGTATTCTTCTAAGGTCGCACTTACTTGAGTTGAAAACCCTATTAATGAATCACCTAATGTCTTAACTGATTCTGCTAGGCCATATACATCTTCTTCTAAATTAGAAACTCTTTTAAATAGCTCGACTCGATCATGTTTTGATTTGATAGTCTCTGCTGTTACCCAAATACCCCAGCCTAGAAGTGCTGCTCCTGTGACGATGCCTAAGGCAATAGTTATGGGTTCACGTTTTTGTCGACCAGCACGTGACAATTGTCGCGTTTTGAAATCCTCTAAAGCGAGTGTCGCGGAGTTTTCTATTTGACTTGTAAATAGACTCATGTGATTTTCAAACGCATTACAAGATCTCTTTAATGCGCTTTGCAATGTGTCATTCTTTATGTTTTGTGTATTCTTTAATCGTGGCATTTTGTCGATAAACTTCTGGCATGAATTTGCTGCGGGATCTCTGATGGTTTTAAAGTTTTTAAAAGGGAACTGAAATTTGATAAACATCAAATACTCTTCTTCAAACATATAAGTTGTTCCTTGTCCCGAAAATTGTATTCCATGCATTGCGGCTTTTGATAAATATGTCAAGTTGTCGAAACGATTAATTCCTTGATAGTTCTTCTCAACTATTTCAAGTTCCTTAGCCCTTCTCATTTTAAATTCTTCAAGAGTTTCTTCTTTTTTGAAAGGCACTGTTGTAATTGGAACGGAAGTAGTCGTTGGTACTGTTGTCTCTGTTTCCTGTTCTAGTTCTGGTTCTGGTTCTGGTTCCGGTTCTGGTTCTGGTTTAGTTGTAGTTATATTTGGAGTTATTTCAGTTGTAGTTGTTTTTTCTTATTAATCACACGAGACAATGGTTGTATTGTGTTCGTATTTCCATATATAATTTTGAATTCTTTAATCTTTTTCATGGCTTGATCTGGATCTGTTTCAACCAACGCTGCTATCTCAGCATACCTTGCTTGCATTTCAATTACTGTTAGAGAAATATTTCTTTTATTTAGCTTTTTCTCTTCATCGTTTGTTTGATTTGCTTTGTTTTTACATTCTTGAGCAGTTATACTGGAAGTTACAACTTCGGTAATGGTTTTCGTAGGTTGAATGTTGAATTACGCAACTGAGGATATCGTCGTAGTTACAACGAGTGTTTCGAAGATTAGACTTTTCTCTACTTCAGTAATTGTTGTGACATCTGTTTCAATAATTTTATCTGTCATCGTTTTGATATCAGTAATCGTAACTGTTGCCTCGGATGTGACTGGTTCAAGAGTTATGAACCCCGTTGAAGTTCGAATAACAAATGACACATCCGTCATAATATAAGATGTTGAGAGAACTGTTGATGGTTCTTTTTCTATTGTAATGGTTTCAGTTAAAGGATCAGGAGTTTGGATGACAGTATAAATTGATGTTAACGTAGTTTTCTCTACGACAACAGTTGGCGTTATTTTGGTTTCAGTTACTGTAATGTTTTTCATCATTGTTTCCGTGAAGGTATTTGTTTCTGTTTTGATGTCTGTAACAGTTGAGGTTATTGATGTTATATCTGTTACGGTGACCATGGAAGACTGTAAACATTTTGTAAGGTTTTTTGTTGTTTTAAAAGTAGTACGGTTGGTTAATTTTCCTGTTCTTTTTAGAAGATCATATGTGTAAACCTCGGATACGTTTACTCCGTCAAGTGATTCTAATTCAGGTCTAATATTCTGAAACGAATGGGTTGCCAATGAATTAGTGGTATTTAAGTTGAGGTCGAGTTGCTTTTTCTGGTCATCATTTAATTGACATCTCCATATATTATAAGAGAAAGTATAGAGTATTTCGACACTTCGGATATCGTCAAGTTGTATTAGATAACTTTGACAACCATGACTATATACTGAATATAATTGTAGGTCACTGTCAAGAACTCTTACAGGATACATTTCATTAACATGAAACATAACCGCTGATTTTTCATCAAAAAGTTCTTCGTGAACTGAGATGTAATCGCGTTTTAACACAGTGAATGTGTGTACATTTTGTGTGTTAATTATTCCAATAATTTCCTCAGTGATGTTACATGAATTCTTATAATTCATTGTATCATTGATTACGAATTGTTTCTTTACAAGACTTCTAAAAACCACAATATGTTTGCAGTAGTTGTCTTTAAGAAGTAAATGTTGTTCATCTCGTAGACGTATTAAACGATAAGGGATATCTTTCTTAAGGGTTGTGTTGGCCACATCAGATGAAAGTTTCACAAACGGGAGCCAACCACACCAACAAGTAGGTATGCTTATACACAAAAT
>JAQIWF010001831.1:0-10665 GCA_034694965.1 Ceratozetes gracilis
ATAACAGAATGGGAATACCAAGTTATTAATAAATTAAGTTTATTTAGTAAAATACCAAACATATCGTAAAATTTTTAGATGAAATAAATATTCAAAAACACTAGTGGGACCTTCTAGGAGGTGGGGGGGGGAGTATAGCAAAAGTAATTGGTTTTGCATTACAGTTTAACTCCTATAACTAATTAAACTCCAATAAAACTCCTATATGTTATATCGATGAGAGGAAGAGGGCGATCATCGCCACAAATTTTAGGGAGGCTTAGAGATAAGCCTCTTGGTTATTCCTGTTCAATAACTAAAATATCATTCGATAGCACTTTCCTCTCAAAGATTGAATTAATTTGAGATAATAAACATTTTTATAGTCATTGATATTTTTCTTCCATTTGTTTGATAACAAATCGTTTATAAATTGAGTATAAATTCGTTCAACACTTCAATTCAGATGTCATTCAGTGAGAACTGAGTAACAAATATGTCAGTTCTTAGGATAGCTTTGGTGTTTGTTCTGGTCATCGCATCGACAATATGCCGATCCACTTATTGGCTCAGAGAGTCAGTAACAAAGTGTGATAACAGTCACTGTTCGGAACCACTGCCCAACAAATTAAATGTCCATTTGGTTCCGCACACACACGACGACGTCGGATGGCTTAAGACTGTTGACCAGTATTACTACGGATCCAATAATCGCTATCAAAAGGCAGGCGTTCAGTACATAATAGACAATGTCGTCAATGCATTGCTTCAAAATGAGAAACGAAAGTTTATTTATGTGGAAACGGCTTTCTTCTGGAAGTGGTGGAAACTACAGGAACCTCAACTTCAAGAAAAAGTCAAGCAACTGGTTAATAATGGTAAGATCAATCCTCTTAAATTGAATAATAATCATATATTATAATTACATAATAATAATGTTTATATAAAAAGTTATAAAGAGTATTTTGGACATTGAGTTATCTTGTTCACTTTGCTTATGTGGAAAACAATGTCATTATTCAATAACTGAATACTTGTGCTGGAATTGCAGTTCCTATATATAATTTCAGGTCGACTGGAGTTTATAAACGGTGGTATATCTATGAACACAGAGATCGCCCATTATAATTCCATTGTGGACCAGATGACATGGGGTCACAGACGTCTACAGGATCAGTTTGGAACCTGTGGAGTGCCAAAGATTGGGTGGCAAATTGACCCATTTGGTCACAGTAAAGAGCAAGCTAATTTGTTCGCTCAAATGGGATTCGATGGAGTTTTCTTTGCACGACTTGATTATGCAGATCATGACATAAGAAGAAAGAATAAGACTATGGAAATGATATGGCAGGGAAGTGATGATCTTGGTTCACAAGGGGATATCTTCACACATGCTATGGATATGGGATATGGTAATTCAAAATTATACTTGCTAGATCCATTAAATTTATTTGGTATGTAAGGACCCCCTCCAACATTCAACTGGGATCTCGTTGGAGGAGGCGATGATCCGTTCATTGATGACCCCGAGTCTGAAGACTATAATGTGGATAAGATTGTGGACAGGTTTATAAACTACGCAAAGGCTTATTCTCAGATCTATGCCACCAATAACATCCTTTTCCCAATGGGAACCGACTTCCAATACCAAGATGCAACTTCTTGGTTCAAAAATCTGGATAAGTTGGTTAAATATGTGAACGAAAGACAGGGTTCAAATGTTAATGTCTTTTATTCGACTCCAACCTGTTATTTGCATGGAGTTCACCAGGTATAGTTTATTGCAAGATATATCAATCAATAATTTATCAATGTAAGAATTATTAATATTTTATGAAATCAGGCCAACCATACCTTCACCACAAAGTCAGACGATTTCTTCCCCTATGCATCTGATCCACACAGTTATTGGACGGGATATTTCACGAGTAGACCCGCACTCAAGAGATACGAAAAGGTCGGCAATAATTTCCTTCAGATCTGTAAACAATTGGATGTTTTGAGTCAATTCAATGGTAAATATGACGACCAAATCAGTTATTTGAGGGAATGGATGGGAGTTATGCAGCACCATGATGCTGTTTCTGGCACTGAGAAACAACACGTCGCTAATAACTATGCACTCAAACTGTATAAGACTATCGCTAAATGTGAGAATGTGGTGAATGAGGCGCTTAAGAAGTTGACCTCAAAATCTGAGCCCAAAGTCGAACAGTTATTCTGTCAGACTCTGAATATCAGCGCCTGTGCTGTCACTGAGAGGAATGACTCCCTCGCTGTCAATATCTATAACCCAACCGCACGTTCTGTCAAATATTTGGTTCGACTGCCGATCACTAACACAGCCTATCAGGTGTTTGATCCGACAGGAAATCCCATCAAATCAGAGATCGTTCCCATTCCTGAAGCAATTCTTAATCTTAAGGAAAGAGTTAGTAAAGCAAAGAACGAATTGGTATTTGAGACACAATTGCCTGCAATCGGGTTCTCTACATATTTATTGAAAAGCAGTGCCAAAGATGTAAATCCCAGTGAATACAAGAAAGTATCAGGACCATTTGGTGTAAAATCCAAGAACTTTAATGTTTTGTTTGACAAAAATGGAAATCCGAATACAATTCAGTTAAAGAATGGAAAATCTGTTGAAATTAAACAGCAGTTTGAGTACTATAAGGCCAAATCAGGGGACAATAAAGGAGCCGATCACAGAGCATCCGGTGCTTATGTATTCAGACCCGATGGACAGACACCAACTGTTTTCAATCAAACATCAATTGAGTCACAAATAGTGGAAACGTCTGTCGCCACAGAAATTCATCAGAAAATCAATGAATACATAACTCAAGTGATAAGAGTTATGACAAATGAAGACTACATTGAATACGATTTCGTCGTCGGACCCATTCCTGTGGCCGATAAGATCGGCAAAGAAGTCATTTCACGATTCGATACAAATCTGACCACAAATAGTGTCTTCTATACCGATGCAAATGGAAGACAATTATTGAAAAGAGTGCGAAACTGGAGACCGACGTGGAATCTGACGGACACCGAACCCGCGTCAGAGAACTACTATCCAGTGAACAGTAGAATCGCTATTCGAGACGAGAAACAAGACATTCAGATCACTGTTCTTAACGATAGATCACAAGTAAGTCAATGAGAAATGACTAAACAGTAGAATATCACCACTTATTTAAACCACAAATGAATTCCGTTTTAAGAGATTCATTGAATTAAATTAGTTTTTAGTTTTGTTTTTACAAAACTTCATAAAACGGCACTCAATTGCGATCTTCTAATGTATAAAATGTTAAAATGAATATCGATTTCAAGTTATAAAAAATGAGTGAAGCGTTGAGTTAGAGACAAGTCGAGAGGTTTTCCTTTAGATTCAAAATAATTTGGTATCAAAATTGGTCTCAATTTGACAAATATGTAGAAAATCACGAGACGTGAGATTTAGTCTTCTTTTTAAGAATAAAAACAATTTATAAAACTATAAAAAGGAGCGAATTGTTCGCCAACTGGTAATCCCTGAGTAATCATTTGGTCGCCAATCGGTGGGACAGACTTCACATTGTCTTTAGTTATCTCTCAGTTATAGACATTGTAGAGGACGGCAAAGAGAATGCATGCGGTGTACACTCCCAGTGCTATCCACCACATAAGCTGTTCGTGCAGTTTCTGCTCAAAGTTTTTTAAGACAATCAGTCCGATAGTAAGTCCGGCCAACGCTCCGGTCAGATGAGCGACATAGGAAACGGGACCTTCTATTTCATGTGCATATCTGTTGAATATAGCGATCCCGACGTCAGACGAGGCTATGGTTCGACCCATAAGTAAGACATTGACTTAACATTGAATTAGAAGACATACCGACGACAAAGACGGCCAACACTCTCAACATTCCCGACTCCATTTGGTTGTAGTTTAGGACAACATTTGCCAAATGGGCGGCTAAGAGGGCGTAGACTCCACCCGAAGCACCGACTAGATAGACATCCGGATCAAACACTGATGTTCCCAAAGAACCTGAAGTCAACACAATTTAATACTTTATACCAATTATTAAAAATATTTATAATACCGGCCAAAACTCCGGCCATATATACTGTGCCGATTCGAGCTGACCCGTGAACCATCTCAAGAGGTAATCCAACCAAAAGTTGGACCAATAGATTGAATATCAAATGAATCCAACTTTCAATTCAAATAAAAAGAAATAAAAGTTTGGGATAATAGGGAAGTAAGACATACCCCGCGTGAAGAACCATATAGAAGACAAACCTCCAGATCTCACTTCGTTTATCTGGTCTATAGATAAACATACTGTCCATAGGAACTGGTCCGGAAGGGGTGACACCCCCCAAAACTGCCGTATAATATGTGAAATAAGCCAACTATTGGCCAAATATTTGCTATTAATTAATGTTTGGAACAGAACTTAAGACTCACTTCTATTAAAGTGATGATAATTATGAAGAGAGGGGGCGGTCGACAGGAATAGCTGTCGGCGTAATATTTGCGGTCTCTCTCGTCCTCAAGAAAGTGATGTCCGATTGCTTTAACCATTTTGTTGAAACAGGTCTTACGAATGGAGTGTCTGTTAATGTCTTGTCGTTTGCCTTTGTATTCAATTGAGAAACTTTGTCGAAGACTTGAGTTGTACTTATCGTTCATCTAATGTCCCAAACATTCAATTTATCAAAAATTTGTTTTTTGGTAAAACTTTAATCAAATAAAACAGAGACAACAAAGTGGTGACAATTTATGGATAAAGTGGTCAAATGTGAGGCCATTACTGTTAACCACAATCACCGCAAAAGTTTTCTAACTGTTCAGGAATTCACTCTTTTCTGGCTTTTGGTTCCAAAGTGTTGACAAACAAATTACTTCCAAAGCAATCAAAAATGACCACAACTTTGGACAACAGATCTTATTTTGCAAATCAATTGATTGTTTCAAATGAGTTAACAATTGTTTTGAAGTCAATCAATGGTAAGATTTTGGGCGCAGACCTCCAGACAAAGCAGTGCTCGACATCTGAACACTGTATGAGTGCACTGACTGTAAGCCCACTTAAAGGCAAATTCAAAGTTAGAGATAAAGACAGCCCATAGCTCAGCACAACACCAATTGGGAGACTATATGGCAGACAACTGCACAGCGCTCGAGGAGGACATCAATTCATTCTCTAAATACATGCAAACAGACATCGCAAGAGAATGAGCCCAACCTATGAGAACCCAACCCATGAGAACCCAACCCAAAAGCATAATATAACGTTGAGTACCGGTGCAACTCCGGGTCCGCTCAACATTTTGTCGGTCTATCAGACTCTTTGCAGTCGAGGCCAACATATGTGAGGGCGTACTCCTCACAAACCACCACAACATCTGTCACTTTGGAATCAATGCATTTGTCCTCAGCTCCAAAAACTACGCCAAAGACTTCGTGGGTTCCCTTCAGACCATTCAATGATTCAAATATTTGCCACATATTTAAGAATCAAATTCTTTGACAACTGTTTGTCGATTTTTCGCTAAATTCTTAGTATTGAATGAGTTTTTATTTGAATCTTAATTTAAAGGTTTTTACCTCATAATAAGAATTCAATGAAACCAATTTAGCCATGGTCAGTATTTCATGGCTAAATGTACATGTTTTCAAACGATTATTGATGCAAATAATATTAACATATAGAATCTTGCATAGTATTAAATTAGAGAAAGAGGTGACAACTATCTTAAGTTTATTATAAGTCTTGGAAATCAATGGAACTTGGGTACTTATATTTTCATTGAACGAATATAATAAATTATTAGACCATTTACCAAGAGTGTGCCCGAGGATATTCAACTGCATGGAAGTGAATGCATCGCTGACTTTATGATAACATTTTTCTCGATTCAATGCACACGACATGTGCTGATAAAATACTCTGTAATTTCATCATTTATGCAATTCCTGCAATTTAAATGAGACAGGTGCAAAATTTTGACTATTAATCAAGGGTTAAGCTAATTTGAGCAAAGATACTCTAATATAGACTATTTAATTTTTTTGTAGAATTTTTCCATTTCTAATATTTTAGTTATAATTAAATTAATAATCGATTAAAGTTTAGAAAGAATTTTATTTTTCAAATAAGACTTAATATAATTGACTCTAATTTGTCATTCATTCGATGCATTCGTGACTTCAAATACAATAGAGACGGATATTCTCTTATGTGTCCACTCATGCGATTCAAGAGAATTGAGGCAAGTCTTCAGACAGGGGCCGACATATGGGATGCGATTCACTAACATTTCTATCATAGCTATACTCAAACTTCAAAAGAATTGAAATGCATTTTAGAAATAATATTTAGAAATATTTGAAGATCTCTTAAAACTCGTTATTTAAATTGATTGCAAAATGAGACCCATTTATATCAGATAAACATCAAATGTTAAAACAATGTTAGGCCTATTTTATTACCCTTGCTAAATCTATAGTGTGATTGGTAAAGAGTAAATCATCATACAATCATAAAATGCGACAAAACTATCAAGGATAATGAAATCTAATACTTTTAGACGTGGATGAGCTCACATTTTTCAATTTAGTGACAAATTATTGCAATTATTCTGAATAATGATTAGGTATTAATGAGTTAATTATAGCAATATATTTGAGGTCTCACTCCGTTTAAGTCACGCAAATCTATTCTCAACACAATATTTAGTATTTAGTTGACATCAATCAGATATGAGAAGTAATTATAAATATTTGACATAAATTTGTCGGTATTTAGAAAAAGGTTAAAATGAGACAATCGATAGGTTTTTCGTTTAAATATGTGAACTATTGATGTAAATAATGATAATAAGAATCGATAACCAAATTCTGATCAATGATTACAGAATTTGGAGAATAATTTGAAGTATTATTGAGAGGAATGGTGAGAGGAGTGCCCTCTTATGGCCTAATATGCAAATAAGACACAAATAGTCTGACGGTTCGTAATGTAAACAAACGTTTTGACAATCAATTGATCCGTAAATGACTTTTGATTTATATTTACTCTTCAGTTGACTTAAGAATCAGTGAATTAATGACTCAAATCAACGAATCGGTGGAAAACGCAAAACAATTGGTTAACGATTTGTATGACTTTCGGGACAATTATTTCAACGATTGTGACAACGATTTAAATGCCTTCAAAAATAAACAAATCGATGTCAACAACAAATTGGAGGCAATTTTCAAATATTTTTGTCATTCATTTAACTATTATTTCTTTAAACGATAGGAAGTACTGACAAAATTGGATGACTTGCAGGTGGAGTGTGAGGGCACAGACAAAGCCTTATACTGTCTTCTAAGAGGTCGGGCCCTCAATATTACTGATAAATACGATGAGCGGGCATTTGAACTCTTGAGTCGATCCGTTAAATTGAGGCCACAATTGACTGAAGCCTGGAATCAATTGGGAGAATGTTATTGGAAAAGAGGTGACAATCATTCGGCCCTCAATTGCTTCGAGAGTGCACTCAAACACGAGATAAACAAAATATCGCTCAGAAATGCTTCAATGGTTTTAAGACAATTGGGAAATACCTCAGAAGAGAAGAATTCAAATGTACTGAAAAGTGTGGAGAAAGCAAAACAGGCCCTCGAATGTGATGTCTCGGACGGCATCTCGTGGTATATCTTAGGCAACGCCTACTTAACCCTATTCTTCAGAACTCAGACTAAAAGGGATGAGTCTCTGTTGATGTCCTGTAAGGCCGCGTATCTCAAAGCATTTAACCATAAAATAGCCAAAACTCAGACCGACTTTCTCTTCAATTACGCCACTGTTTTGCAATACGACGAAGAGTTCCTCAAATCACTTGAATGCCTCCAAAGAGCAGTCCTTCTCAACCCTGAATGGAGTGAACCTCTTGAGCGCAAGAATGCTTTAATGGCTTATCTCAAAGATAGCTGTGAGATGTGCCACAAGAAGGCATCCCTCAAAGCTCGAAGAATTCAAGCTTTTATCGAAGGTTTGACCAAAGATTCAAAACTAAATATTTATGAAAAGAGGAAATTCGCAAAAATTAATGAATTGATGGCCGGACCTAACATTGCGGTCGACTTTATCGGTAAAGTAATCGCTTGTATTAACAATTCTTCAGCGATGGGTCTCACCTATTGTGTCATCGATTGTGACAAACAGTGCATTATTTTATTGATATACAACTTGTCGGCCGAAAGCGGACCCAAATTGGGTGACACTGTTGTTGTGGAGAATCCATTCATCAAAACATATGACTTTTGTTTTGATCAAAACAGCTATAAATTCAAAAGTATTCGAATCGAGAATCCCTTGAATTTGATTATAAATAATCGAAAAGTATTGAAAGAAAGCATAGTTTTGCCGAAAGTCGACAACTATTTAAGGAGCGATTAATTGTCAATAAATGTTAGACTCACAACATGGAGGAACTCTTCTAATGTGATAAAACTGGTCCCGTATTCCAATACTTTTGCCTTGAGTTGTGCCCTTCGATGGCTGTCTATTCCTTCGCGGAAGTCTTTAGTGTTGAGAATTATGAGGAAGTCTTCACTCGTTATTCTTCCAAAGCCTTCCGTATCGTACTTTTGATTGAAATTTTCCAATAATTTATTAATCGTTTAATTATTTATTTTTTGTAATAAATTATTTTCCTTTGAATTGACTCAAAGGGTTAGTAATTTTTGTAAACTTTTTTAATGGCATAACACTTGAAATAAACTCGTTTTCAATTATATGGTAAAACAATTATAGTTTGAACTAAACTTATTCAATGAATTTCATATAAAAAGTTCAATGAATCGATCAAAAGTTGTTTCTATAGTTTTAAGGGAGGAATGAATTTGTTTGTCATTCAAATGATAATAAAAGCTGAATGTCTTCTTTTGGTCGCCTTTTTGTCAAATAATGGCAAACATGACTCGCAATACACTATTGAGGATACGGTCTGACGCTTCCACACCAGTCTAGTCTCGACAAAGAGACCAGAATAGAGCCAACAATGGGTGCGGTCTCTAATTCTCATTAACTCAAACATAAAAATAACTCAATTGTTTTAAATGTATATTTTTATAAACCATTTTAAAGTTATCTAATAATTAAATACTGCTTTAATATCAGTACTTATTAGTGGTAGTAATAAACAAAATCAGGTTTGCCCAACAGAATTCTACCTAAACTCATTACCTGGGAAACAAATCATTTTAAATTGCTCATTTAGTCCAATTTAACTGTTATAAACAGATATATATAAAGATTTGTGATTAATCAAACAAGTTTTTTTTACATATTTAACTAGATGCTTTTTGAAACTTTTGCCAAAGTATATTGATACTCGAATTCTCTTAAGTTGAGAGTTTGATCCAATTTATATTCACTGATTACCACAAAAAATGTGTTTTAAAGTTAATATATTCTCATTGCTCTCAAAAATTAAAAAAATTTCTAAATTATATGAATGAAGATTTGCATACCTTAGCGAACAAACGCTTCCATTTCTTTATTAACAGAAAGATATTATAATATTAATAATTTATTATATATTCAAGTTTTTACATTTTATTGATTTTAAATCAAGAATTTATTTTATAGACTAAATATATGTCAAATCATTAGTTTAATGGACTATTTTGAGTGCAAATGCAGTGAAACTCACATCATATGATGGATGAGAATAGGATTTAACAGAAGAATCCATTCTTTGACGCTATTAATGATTGACTTAATATTGAGATAAACTTAAGTTTTTAATAACTCAATCAATATTTTATATTCAATTCAATATCTCTATTATTATTAATTTTGAGATCATTTTTACGTCATTCAGAAGAGGAATGTTTGGAAGAAGTGATGGCAGAGAATACGAGTGAGTCATGAATGCAGTCAAACAAAGGTTACTATAAAAGCCTTTCCAATCGATATTCTCTAAACTCCTCCGATATTTATTTATTTGTTTTTTAAAGCAAATTATTTTTAGTTTTTGGAAAACTTTTTTCCCCATTTTTCGTGTCACGTAGAATATGAGGAAAAGTTTTCATATTATACCAAAATATTGCCTTTAAATCAAATGATTTCCTATATTACACGAAATCCTAAAATATTTTTAAGTAAACATTTGTTATAGTATTAGAAAAATAAATATTTGATAATTAGATCAACAAATGAACAACTTTTTTGTCTTTCATTTAACCTTTAAAACGATATTTAATTGTAATCTTCATAGGACTGGGAGAATAGCTTACCATTTATTGAAGTTTGCGCGTGGAATTAAGCTATCTCAATTATATTCTTATCAATTCTCGTAAAATATTGCAATAATATTGACTGGTTTATAAATGAACTGTTCAACTAGTCAATATTGGGTTTTAATCACAACATTTCTATTACCTGAGCTGTGAAATGGAAATTCCACCTCTAAATGATTAAAAAATGGGATTTTTAAGTCTTTTTACGTCTTCAGCAATGTTTGCACAAATTATTATTGAAATAATATATTTGAAACTTTCAAATTGATGGATGTATTCCTCTTCACCTTAAGTGACTTTGGCGTAAATTGCTTTATCATGGTTATGGGTTTCAATGGAATCCCTTACTTCACCTAAAACTTATATTCACATATTTTAAATAGAGATTTTATTTTT
>JAQIWF010001832.1:0-10662 GCA_034694965.1 Ceratozetes gracilis
TCTTCCACATATTAATCAACACATTCAACAAATTTAGACAACTATTTGATAAATGACTGAATAGTTATAATAAGCCCTTTCATGAGTTGACCACAACTACTGATCAATAGTTGAATTAAAATGCTTTTCAGTCCAATGATTATAGATTTGTAAAGAAATCACTTTCAGATCATTCAATATATTAGTAATTCTAGAGATTCTTAATTAGAATATATGAGAATCGATAACATTTAGGAATGTATAACAGAGTTGGCGTTCCCACCGATCGGCATCTTTCGGTTGTTCGGAGTATTGGGCCGACTCGATGAGCTCGAAGAGTTGTGCTGATCATGGTAATGAAATACTGTGTTCACGTGAGCCCCACCATTGCTATGACCATAATTTGTGAATCCGTTCCTTAAGTTGGGAGTGACTGCAGAGTTGTTGAAGTGATGCATCTGATGGTGATGTGTGTGGTTTGTCATATGATTTAAAGGGGGAGTCGGTATTGGCACCGGTGTAGACAATGGGTGGTATGAATGAAAATGATTGTTAGGTTGAGTCGAATTGTTTGTGCGATTGTTTATAAAGCCATTGTTATGATGTGCTGCTGTTGGCACCGAATGGCCGCTATTGTGACCGCTATGACCGCTATTATGACTACTATTCGTTGAATGCATTGTCAGACTCCTGAGATGGACGGCCTGCCACGACCGCAGACGAGTATGCAATTCGTGAAATGATGGCCTCTTACTCGCTATTTCGTGCCAACACTCTATCATTAATGAGTATATGTGTGGCGGACAGTCTTCAGGACAGGCCAATAGCTGTCGCGAACGAATCATATCAATGACATCAGTGTTAGTAAATCCATAATAGGGTTGGAGTCCATAACTGAATATTTCCCACAAAACCACTCCAAAAGACCAGACGTCGCTCTCTGTTGTGAACTTCCCGTAGAGACAGCTCTCGGGTGGCATCCATCTGAAGGCACAGCAGGGAAGGCAAACAGAGATAAGCAAATAGTGTTTGGTTTAAATATAAGTAATTTTAGACAAAAGATTAAAAATGATTGAAAGGCATCGCATACCTGACCGGCAAAAGAGACTTAGACTGCACTCTATAGTAGTCACTCGAATAGATATCTCTGGAGAGTCCGAAATCTGATATTTTGACGGTTAGGTGTTCGCCAACTAAACAATTTCTTGCGGCCAAATCTCGGTGAACGAAGTGATGTCCGGACAGGTATTCCATTCCCGCAGCGATTTGAGTAGAAATATGTAAGAAATCAGGGATTTCGAGCACTCGTTGACTATTGTCTTCATTACAAACATCAGATCGCGGCGAATGAGAAATGAGATACTCGTGAAGGTCTCCTTTGGACATATACTCGAACAGCATAGACATCGGCTCCTCACGAATGCAAACGCCTAATAAGCAGACGATATTCGGATGCTGTAAGTCTGTCATTAGTTCCGCCTCTCGGCGAAAATCTTGTTGTGTTTTAGAGGTGGCGTTCTCTTTGAGCGTCTTAATAGCAATGGGCACAATAGCCCCTCCAGTCATGACAAGTTCACCACGATACACTTTTCCAAACGCTCCTTCGCCCAACTCCTGCACATATCTAATCGATGATATCGGGTATTCTGTAATGCGATTCTGTGTCTGTCTTTGAGGCAGTAATGCATTCATCTCTAAGTTATTGTGTCCGCGATTTCTTCGCGAACTGTTATTACTGAGGGCAGGACTGGTCAGACTTCGTACTGTTTTGGTGCCGTTCATTAATATCGGTGTTAACGGCTTATTGCGATTTCGGCGTCGAATACAACAAATGCATAGTAAGAGCAGAAAAAGCACAAGTGCTCCGACAGCCGGTGCGATGTAATACCACATAAAGTATTGATCGACTGAAAGAGAAAATAAAGAATAATGTGATTTATCGCAAACCAATATATCATCCATTTGTCTGACAATGTTTTCACATTCAATGCATTTAGATTTGAGGCATTTCTCTCGTTATTCATAAGCTTAGCTCTGAATTGAGAGCAGAATTTACGCCAAAATTCCAGAGAAAAGCAAAACTAAATCATATCTAATATAATGGGAATCGATATTTACTCCCAAATCAAGTCTTACAAGTTTTTGATGAAAATAACAAAGCAGTGAATACTTACAACATTCAGGTATATCACAATATTCTTTCCTAACTTCTGGGTCCTGAACAAAGCACCATGGTCGTGACTCCATATTACCAGGATTTCGACAATAATTGTGTCCACCCGTCAGTTCCGGATAGTCTGCAGTTCGCAAAAATATCTGATGACTCCAATAACCGCATTCAAGGCCTGAGACAGTGCGAGAGGCAGTTCCTCGATATGTGTCTCCAATATCTGTATAACACGTGTGATCTGTAATGGAAAATGAATTCTCCGGTCATTTATCTCATTCTTTCGCTCAAAAAGTTCAATGAAATTGTTTTTCTATTAGTTGACTATTTTGTGCGATAATAATATCTTACTATCGATTTGATTGTCATTTATTTGCAGCGAATCTCCTCTTCAAGAGAGGGAGGGATTCACTGTTTATAATGAATTGAGAGGACATACCGTGTGATACTTGAACCGTATTAGGAATTCCAAGTCGAACGCAATTCTCACTTTCCTTCGACCCAATGGGTGGAAGTTCTTCACATTCGGGCAAAATATGCTTCTGACCTATAAGTGGATGCTTTTTGGCAATTGTGTACTCAATCCTACAAATGTTACTCTCGAGTACTTCACATTCGTCGCGACAAACCTTCAAGAGATTCACAAATATAAGAGTTTAGTATAAGAATAGAAACCAAATTGAGTTATAGTTATGCAAAACAACTCGTAATACGAACAGCTCTTCAGTAAAAAGAAGTAAATCATTGAAAGTATGGAAATGCAAAACAAATTCAATGATCGAAATAATTTTGTTTGATTTGCTTCCCATAAGAATGTATTGCTTTGAATACATCGACGATTCAATGAAATTGCATTTTGTATTAATGGTAATGGAATTGGAGAACAGACTCCACTTTATATTATCAAAACATGTCATACAAAACAAATAAATATAAATCTTATTTCTTTTATTTTCAACAAACGGTTCCATCAAAAGTGAAATAAAACAGACAATCGAAAAGTTTATATCACTTATTATTTCCAAGAACTCATTTGCTATGAAAATAAATTTTGTCTTCAAATTAAATAAAGACGGTTTTATGTGTTTGTAAACTTTCCAATAATATTCCACACATTTAACTCTCTCTCTCTCTCTCTCTCTCTCTCTCTCTCTCTCTCTCTCTCTCTCTCTCTCTCTCTCTCTCTCTCATCGTGAGCTCACTCAGAGGTAAAGAGAATCCATTGGATGCAAAGAATTTGATGCAAACACTGATCATTTGTTTGGCATTTTAGAGGCCGACTGCAGGAATCCTATCTGACTCTTAAGAAAAGGAATTCCTTATTGAATGTGTTGTGAAAATTGTGTCGAATTAAACTGAGTTACTATGGATTGCCATCAATCTGTCTCTACGGGCGGTTCGTCTCTACTTTCTCTCTGTTTCTTACTTAATGACAAAAGTATTCTATTCTTTGGAGGATTGAATTGACTTTTAATATACTCTCAAATGATTTAGTTTTAGAAACGATTGCCTTTAAAGCCTTTTTCGGTATTTTCGTCAGAATTGTGTCCATTTGTTGTGATTTTAAACTCATGTCATTTGAAACTAAAAGTAATTTAGCTCTAAATCGACTCAAAGATAACATAATTCAATATTAGCTTTCTTTTTATTAAAACCTGAAGGATGTTATAAAAAAGCCAATTCATCAAAAACTACCAAGACTCAAAGCAATAAACGAAATAAATTTCTATAAATAGAATGTTTTCCCTTTTGTATAATAAACTTGATAGATATTGTAAATTAACTTGAGAATTATCCTGATCCTATTTATTTTGTATTTGAAATTACTTTCCTAAAGAAAATTTCTTTAGTAATTCTTGATTTAAAATTTAGGCAAAATTTATGGCAATAATGTTCACAATTTTATCTTTTAATTAAAGAAATAATTATCTCATGAAAGTCGGTAACAAAGGGCTTACTGTTAATGCAATTTCATTGCTCTATTCATAGCTAGAAATGAGTTCTCATTAATGCAATTAAGAATTTAATTTACATAAAAATTATTTTTGTGAACATTTGCTCTCAAAAGATAATATGAAAGCATTTCCTTCATTGAAAGTGTGTCCAAATTAACATAAGAGATCTTATCTAATATTAAATCTCAATTACCTGTCTTGGAGTGGGTTCAGCCATGTTTTCGTCGCAGAGGGGGAAAGCAAAGAAGCAGAGGGAAGAGATGGCATATCGATGGCACTGAAGGGAGACATCATGGGAAGTGGCGATTACAGTGAAGGCTTTGGCCAATTTCTCTTCCATAAAGCCCTGGCTGGTCATTGAGCGCACAAAAACGGTACGATTCTGTATAAATTGAGAACATGTGACGCCCCGGTAGACCTGACAGAAGCCTTCGCCGTTTTCCATAGGCTTTTCATCGCTAACACTCGGAAGGCTTGAAATGAAAAACAAAATTTAATTTATTGTGTTTTTGGTTTTATTAGAAACGACTGTTTGTCTGTTTGCGAATTCAAATGAATGATCCGACACTAAAATAATAACCATTAGCTTAAACCTCACGAATATAATTATTGTGAATTAGAGGAGAATTAAAGGGTTAATCGTTTGTATGTTCACTGAATTTTTTATCACAAAATTAGATTAAGAGTTGCCTTCGGTTTCACCAAATGTTTTATTGGCTCCGAAGCATATCTCTGAGCGAACAGAAACTAATTTGCAAGTTTCAGTTGGAAATGTATTTTCCCTGTTATGCTAATTGTCAGACAAAGTATTAGAGAATAAACCCAACACTTGGACCGCAAGAATACATTTACTCATTCAAAGGTAGAATACAATAAACTAAGAGAAGTGTTTAGACCACAAAGTTTTGCATTTGGCCGACAGTTATATATTATAGTGGGCTCACCAATAGATTATAGCTATTCATTAAATCCCAGAATGCATTCAATACTCCATATTGTGTGCCATCAGTTGCGTGATATCAAGAATAGTAATTTTGCAGACAATCGGAGAATATTAGAGTAATACTAATCTATCATTCATTGTGTTTATGCACTAATATTGCGGATAAGCACTCGAGTTATGCATTTTCTTTAACATCACATTTGATTACAAGTGAGTCCTCTTATCAATGCCTTAACCCATACTCAGTGATGAGAGACAACTAAAACCATCATTTGTTTACTAATGATGCAAAAATTGATGCAAAACTGAATCAAAGGTTTTCAAAGTAAAAATCAATACACAAATGATTAATATTTGAATAGAATTGGGTTCGACTTTAATACATAATTAGTGCTAATTATTTGATGGCAAAGATTGGAAGTGAATTAGAAATGAGAGAAAATTAAGGCATAAAGAGCTTAAAGCAAACCTTATGTTATTCGCTTGAATTAACAGTCCGTTTGAATCATCTGTTAGTGAGTCGTCGTCTTCGATAACAATTGTTATATCGGTTTCATTTACGGCACTTAAGGTTAGTATTAAAGGACTCAAAGTTATGGCTGAAATGTAAGCGAATTTAATAATTGCGTTCAACGCCATTATGTGGTGGCAAAGGAGGCAGTGTTTCCACTCTTCACCATAACCTCTATGTTATGTTTTTGGCTCTGGCTATGGTAGGGCTATACCAGTAACGGCAACATTCGTTGCACTCCAATACTACATCCCTTACAACCGAGAAAGTGCTTTGCGCAGACATTTGGCAACCAGGGAGAGGGAGGGAGAGAGAGAGAGAGAAAGAGAGAGAGGCTGTTGTGAGTTACAGATGAATGCGGATGAGAGAGGTATCAGAGAGCTATTGGAGAGTATAGGAGAGAGCACACAGAGAGTGGCAAAGAGAGGTAAAGAGCGAACGACACAAAACACTACACATATTATTGAAGAGCAAAAAGCAGATGGAATTTGTGGCCAATAATGTATACTCATTGGTATATTTGGAAAGGTTTGGATGTGTTGTTCAACACAAATATAAAGTGCGTTTGCCATCAGATTATTGACATCACAAACACATATTTGTGAGTTATCATCAGAATCGCACTCAAAGAGGAAGGGTATCATCTGTTTCGAGAATAACATCGATATGCATTAGAGTAACACATTTTTGGTACATCAAAATTAATGGCAGTCCGAAGCCAATGACTACTATATTGTGGTCTCATTTATGACATGAAATATTGACTTTACTTATGAGTTATGAAATGTTTGAATTTCATTATCAATGGATTCATTGGAATTGATTTTCAAATGCTTTAAATCTTAAGTAATTTGAATTTAAGGATAACTTGAATAAAGAAAACCCGATTTTCTCTGAATTTGAGAACTACTGTAAGAGACTTAGTCTTCACATTTAAGAGATATTTCCCAGAATTAGTTACAAACAATAAATCATTGAATTTAATTGCTTTAGTTTCTGGAATTTTGTGAAAGGAATTACTTGTGAGCAGAAAAATATGTTTTACTTCTCTTTTTCGGCACTTTTTTACTCTTCTTAAGAAAGGCTACGATTGTAGACATCATTTAGAGAGCATTTCTTCAAACCATTAATGATTGATAAAAATAATTCGGAGCTCATTATAGCAATGAATAGATTGTCTGACTATTAATCTTCAAATTGTTTGATAAGTAGACAACAATATCTCTGTTCATAAGTGAGAAAATATTGAATATTTTGGTACTTATTTCATCAATAAACTAATAGATAAGACACTTATAACCACCTGAGAGCACAGGGAGAGCACATCTTATAGTTTATTTCAGTCGCAACACAACTATATAACGATATATAGGCTTAAAGTGAATGAAGTTTCGAAGAAAAACAGTAAAAAAGAGCAAATACTGTGAAATAGTCTGTAAACAATCAAATTGTGATATTTAATACAACTTGGGTTTGGAGTGTTCCCTAAGTCTGTGCTCGGCTTTAGTAGGATGTGTGTTAGACGGGCATCAAAACAGAGCGAAATGCGACACTTCTCCACTTTGGCAGAGATTTAGTGTCAGCACTGGTTGACAGTGATAAGTGTCTGGTCATTATGCACGGACTCCAACCAAATGAGCCTCACGTTTGCTATTTACTCATCTGAATGAACAGTTGATGTTTAGATCTTAAAGTTTAGCTCATTCTCGCCCAACAGTTCATTGATCCGTGTCTTCTGGCTCTGCACTATCTGACAGTATTTTGTTTGTAAGTCAATCGATAGAGATTTCGGGTCCGTCCAAACCATACCGTTGCCCAACAGATGGAGTCTTTGACACCACAGACACCAAATTAGTCAAAGTTTGTACTTTAGATTCGTTAAAACTGAAGAAGTGTTTTACAGACAACACTCGGATTAGTTTAGGAATGCATCGAATGTCAAGCTTTCAATTTTTTACTCTAAATGAATGGATTGATTACTATATCTAAAGAGTGAATTCATTGGTGTTTTGATCTATTTATAAGAGAATATCTTAATTATGATCGATTAGCAGAAAGAGTCTTCACTCTTATACCACTTCCACTCTATTTTTATTCAGTCAAAGCTATGGAAGCCCTCCAAGAGTTAGGTTTCGTTCGTGACTTTTAACTCATTAGAAATGATTCATTTTTTTCTCATATTTGAGTCCAATAATTATTGTGAAGAAAATCTCTTATATTATATGCCTTTGGATTAAGTCTTGAAATGTAATGTTTTATTGCGCTTCAAATAACGTAATAATTTCAATGCAATTAAGACTCCAAAATACTAAATATAAAGACCATATAATATGAGATATTTTTATTTAATAAATGTTTCACTAATGATGTGCGAAAACCAGACTTAAGACTAAGAATATATTCCTTTTGAAGAATATTTTTGCTGATGGTTTGAAAAATTATATTTCCATTCATATGAAAGGAGAGAATTCTAACGACAATTATTCGGTCTTTTTCTCTACAAAAAACATAACAAAAATATCGGTTTCGTTGCCATAAGTAGTGAAGAAAAGGAAAGACTTTCGAGTTTGTAATGCAATGTATAACACAATGATTGCGACATTCGTTACGAACAACACGACTGATCTGAGAGGGATTTTCGAGGGGAAGACACGGGGAATGCATTCCTATTGAACATGGATTCACTATTTTGTTGCCTAATTCTCTGCCATTAAAAAGGCTTTAATGAGTTTTAATTTATTATTCTGTGATTTATTTTTATCCACAGAAAAATTAATTCCAATTATAAACAGAAGTAAAGATTATTTCAAAAGAGATCTTAAAAACAAATTAATGAAAAAGATTTTTAGAGTAATTCAATCGCTTAGCAATGGGTAGTATTAGGGAATGGTATCTAAAGCATCGAATACCTGAAAATACTAAACCAAATACAAGAGTGAATGTAAGGGAGGAGCCAATCAAAAAGCGATTAGGGATAGGGATCAGGTAGTAATACAGTTGAGATATCAGCGATGAGATGCATGTGAGCCCTGTGTAAAAGAAAACGGAGAGCCGACGGGATTTGGACTCAACTCCCAAATGCAATCATTTGCAAAGAAATACTTCACGTCTTTCACTGATATAGAAATAACAGAAGTATTACTATTATGTGTCCGACATATGATTTGCTAACAATCAAATAGACCGGCGCTCAGCTCACCATACAGTACAGTATAATACTAAAGCTTTTAGTGTTTATTCTAAATGAAAGTACAAATCCATCACTCGATACAAACGATCAGATTTGCAATAATTTTTCATTCAAACAAAATGATTGTTTTGTAAAGAATTGTCGCAAAAATATATAAATCAAAGAAATAATAGTTAAGTGAAGTCTTATGAAAGCAAATACAAAAACATTGTCATCGATTCACTTTCAATACAGACATCTCTTTTCCAACAAATATATCATTATTTTTAAAACATATAAACCAGGGATGCCTTCGGTCACAATTCTATAAGGTCAGTCAAGGGGAAGGCACCCCTAAAAATGTCTAATAAATGTTTATAACATCGAATTAATTTATTTCTGACTTTAGATTTTAAGAGCCCTAAACTTTTTTACGTATAGACCTTTCGGCCCTAACGAGTAAATGATCAACTTAGATTCAAGGGGTAGTTTTAGGGTTACCCTCATTCACACCACTGATTAAAACTAATACAAATAAGTTTGAAAATCATTTTCGTGTTTTTTCAGACGAACTAAAACTACTTTAAGTGACTTTATCTCATAAGGAATTTGGAAAAATTGATCATTTTTTAGATGTCAGTCAAGTATTCTCTTTGAATAATAATTATATAACTCATAGAAAAAATGCAAACATTTGTTTGCAAAAGATATGCAAATTATGAGAAGTAGAGAAATAGGAAATAATTTGAGTGAATGTATGGGAAAATTGAGTTTAGTTTGCAAATGAAATTATCATATTTTTAGCCCAATCTTAAGTAAAACAATTGCGATGATTGAAGACATAGTCAAGAATTATATGCAATCTTTAGTGAAATATTAATTTTGGTGGAAATTCACAGATGATTTGCTCCTTTATTTATAAGTCTCTAACTTATAGTTATGGTAAGTGTTCTCTATATTAGACATGTATTACTCGTATTCCACTCTAAGAATATCACAATTTTCACGAGAAATATGTTTCGTATAAATCTTAGAACACGTTTACGACTTGAGAGCCGCCAAATGATTATGATTTTCTGTAATATATATATAATAATATTTCTTTCATATATATAATAATCTTCTGGCGTTGGTTTACATTAAGAAATGACAATAACTTATGAGAATTCTCAGTACAAGTATTATAAATAGATTTCTTCTGGTATTCAAATTTTGAGTGCCTTTCAAAAGAGAAAACGTAAACAAAATGAATGAAATTTCAATTTTTTTGTATAAATATTTAAAATGTTTGCTCAAAATTCTTTATTAGCTTTACTCCTATCAAATGAATGCAATAAATCCAAAAGTTATAAAATTTTCATACATTTATGCAGAGCTAATAATAACCACAATATAAGTGACAACTAATGGTGACATAAAATTTCAATTTCACCCGTCATATGAAGCTTTTGACTACAAATTGAGTTTTAGGTCAAAATTGGATCCAAAGTGGCGTAAAAGTGCCTTTAGATGAAGCAAACCAATAGACGAGTGTCGAGCAGAAAATACATTATTAGGTCTCTTATACAAAGAAAATAGACATCATTTTAAAAGCTATTTCGGACAGAATTTCTGATAGACTTTAAGCCTAAATAAGCCGATAATAAAATATAAGCTTTTATTCTAATTATGTATTGTTTAGATTCACATAACAATAATGAGTCCTTTTTCTCCCAAAACTTAAGACTTCATTAATTTGAAATAAAAGGGAAGTCAATAATACAATGAGAGCCTAATTATAAGACCAGTAGTTCGCCATTAATATGGAAAGAGTGGAAACACACACTTTATTCTCCATTTAATTTATATGAGTTGTGAACAGAATATCTATTTATTCCTCTAATAAAATGTATTAATAAGTGACTGAAAATAAAATTTGAAATATTTTGCAAAATTGAA
>JAQIWF010001833.1:0-10662 GCA_034694965.1 Ceratozetes gracilis
GGAAAACGTATTTATAGTCCACGTACATAATCCGTGGCCAACTAGTAAGATAGTAATGAAACTGGTCAAACAATATATTTGATAAAATAATAACTAAATTGGCAAATATTCGGATAAGTTCTTGGATAAGCATTTGAGATGCTTTGAGTCACACTTTTAATAACTGATAAATAGTAGTGCAAATATGAAGTGAGCAATGAATTGAGCAATTTAAAATATGATTATCCCTTATATCGCCACTAGAATGTTAGAGCGTTTAAGACGTGAGATAACCCAGAATATGTGGTAAATGAGATTCCAAATAAATCTAATATCTTATTTATATGACTGTATATAATTTGCTATTAAGTCAAATAAACGATCAAAAACTAAAAGTGATTATAAGGAAACTCAAAACTAATTACTAGAATCACATTACAATATCAAATTATCCAGGAAAAGCTGCCAATCGCCCATTAATCATGTGATAGAGAAATACAAACAACTTAAAAGATATTTTAAGAATTTTCATCTAAAATGCAGTGAAATTAAGGAATAGATATAATAAATATTTTTCCAATTTATCACAAGTTGTGGCAAAAAGAATTTTCAGCTCATTATATGATAAATATTTCATAATATTTTCAGTATTTACTATAAAAAATATAAGTCTATAACAGAGATATTATCCTTAAAATTCACTGAAATCTCTATTTTAGAAAATTTTGCAAATTGTTAAAAATCTGTTATTAATGATGGTAGATCATAAATTGATCCACTCTTATGACTTTTAAAGCTTAAGAAATATATCCTAATTGATATCAGGATAATTTCTCAATTTATAGATTTAATCGATATAATAGACTTGAATTTGAATTGATTTGATTGATTGCAAATTATTTGTGTAGGTATTTGGCCAAAATGTTTCTCAAAATTTAGGGGAAAGAATGAATAGAACAGGTTTTGATAAGATAAGAGTTCAATTTGAATGTCATTGACATTTATTGATCATATTTTCATCCATTTCATAGTTTTAAATATTTTGGAAGCAGTGCTTCATATGTTTTCAGCTCCAAAACACATTTCAATCAATTAAAAGAGAAGCGAATATAAAACCCAAATATGTGTATGACTTTCAAGAAAATTGGTGTAATAAGGAATAAGCAAGCACAAAGAAAGCACAAAGCCACAAAGAGTAGTTGATCCTAATAAATGAATAGCAATAAAAATATTCAATTATTCCTGATTCGATTCATTATGTGCCTGGCTAAAGGTATTCACCTCAGGGGTCTTGTCTCTATGCACCTCTAATCAGATATCCCTGATTTGAATCAATGGATGGGCGGAACGGATAATAAACTAAAAGATTTAGCTCTTCATAGATTCGTTTCGCTCAAAAGCGTATCGATATTTTGTTCAAATGTCCGAAACTGAAAATAAGATAAATGAATGTCTAGTGTTTCCAAGAGTCAAACCAATGTTTTAAATGATGAGTCAATTTGGTTGAATAGAACCACTATTTTTCAATCAATTGATTTTTTTTCACTATTTATTTGAGCGAATAGAGAGTCGAAGAAATGATTTACAGTATCGGACTCTTGAAGACTAAATAGAGAGTACGAAAACCTCAATCGCCAACATTTGTCAGAGTATTTCAATCTATGATTACGAGGATTAGAATTCAAACCAAACATTCATGACTTGAAATCGATTTTTGAAAGGACTGATGTAAGACTTACTCAGCAGTCCAGCCCCCTATCCTACAGGATTGAGGAGTGCACCTCCAAATGCAAGAGAGAGAGAAAGAGAGACTGAATGATAAAATAACTTCAGTGTAGACCAGATATCTTTTGCTTCGTGTGAGGCCTACAGATAAACACACATTAAATCAAAATGTTTTGTTAAATATGAGTTCGTTTGGCTGAGGGCTAAACAATCGATAATTAATTGTAAATGTATGGCACAAAAAGTGCATTTGAAAGAAATTCAGCTATTTTTCTATCTAAAAGATCTGAATTGGGTTTTAAAATCTCAACTCTAAGCTATGGGTGAAGTAAAAGGCATTTCTTTAAATTAACTAAAAGTATACCTAAAAGTCGAATGTCTTGTAATCTATCGAATCGGTCGTAAAATTTTCATATAAATTGAATCTAATTTCCGATAAACTATTTGACAACAATTTTTAGTGAGTCTTAAATATAAAATAAGTTAACTATGGGTTCGACTTCAGGAAAGGCACAAATATCTAAAATCGGAACAGGTGTTCATCAAAGAGGCATTCATAATATGCTGGAAAAATGCTTATATGATGTGTTCGGCCTTTCAGTTGGGTCTAAAGCCCTGAAGACGCCCATCAGGTGTTAATAAGATAGTGGAATACATCCCGAACTCAAGTTTTTTACACTTTTCAGAACTGTTCCCATAATAATCAATAGCTTTGCGAAGTGTATGTCACGGATTCAGATTATAATTTACTTTTCAATGTCTGCCACACTTTTTATGGCACAGACTTTAATGTATATCTATTAATGCACTCATTTCGTGAACATTTCAAACTTTTTACTATTAAACACAAATAACATTTGTATCCATAAAATCTAATCGAAAACTTGAGAGATATTTAAAGTTTAGGGCATTTAAAAGCAAAAATCTGATTGATATGAGAAAATGAAACAAAGAATTGTAATTTTTGTGAAGAGACATATGAAGTCTTTCGGCAAACTTAACAAATCTGTTTGCTATAAGTGTTTCGGTAAGACTTTACCTAAAAATTATTGCAAACCTTCATAACAAAGCCTATTATTATGTGGCCGTTAGACGTGTTAATACAAAACGCCTACAAAACTCTGCTCTTCGGTAATCCTCAGAGGAATGAATTGTTTAAAAAGCAATAAATACTGAACTCTAATACGTTATACAATGTTTCATAAACTATATTTGAAAGACAGGTTCCCTAAACTTTAATTGGAGCCGACAAATGATAACCGTTTCTATTAATTTATTCAATGATATAATATTGGAAATTAACGTTTTGGATAATTTTAGTGGAAGTCAACTATTTTTTTTATTGCATTAAAGCAATATATAGTTTGTCTTTTTAATGATGAATCAAAACCAGAAGTAATGAAGGAATTAGGGTTCGTGTGTCTGTCTGTCTGTTGTCTGATTACATTTATCGAAACTTTTATTTCTCTGATATAAATATTTTATTTATTATATTCAGAGACATATAATTAAAGAATTTTAAAAACCAAAACTCGTAAATAATTTTCGTTTTTTGATATCCTTATATCGAGACAAACAAAGTCTGAATATTGAGTTGTTGTTTAAAGTCAAGAATTTTCCATAATATCGAAGTCTATGCCTCGAAAACTCATTAAATATGCAGAGGTTTTGTAGGGAAAAGTGAAGGTCATTTGCCATCCGTTTTACATATTTTTAATTCGATCATAGATTGTCATAATATAAGGTGTGAACTATAGATTGCTCTAGGCCAACACTTCCAGAATTTAGGGCGTTTTCCCCAAACTCTGAATTATATTAAAATAAATTCGTGACAATTCAATTGAATTCAATTTTCAAATTACTCATTAGAAAAGTTGAGTTTTGTCTAATAGTGTCTCTTTTTGGTGAATATCCCAACCAAATGATAAAATGACCGCTTTTTATACTCCACTCTAGATATTAGGCGCCACGAGAGCCGGTTTTGGTCATAACTCTAAGCTTTTTCTATTAAAAATTGACTTGCTCATATTATTCACCATTTGTTAATAGTCTGGCAAATAGTCTCCTCTCAAGCGGTTTGTGACTCACATCCAAATAACTTTTAGAAGAAGTAATTTGATGCCAAAAATGCTATTTAATGAACCATTTAATGACAAATTTGGTCGAACTAATGATCAGTCAATACTCGACTAATTGTCTTTGTATTGAATAATGACTTCAAGTAATTAGACATCAATTAATCCATTAAAGACTGGATAACAAACAGTTGACTGAATGAAAATTTAAATTAAGTTTTTGTTTGCAATCCATATGTTATTCAAATGAATTTATTGAATGAGAAAATAGAGTATTAGAGTTGAATCGCGTGTTGCAGATCATCGCCAGACCTTTCCTCATATTCTTGTGCTGTCATAGACTTGGTTTCAATCGTTCCGTAAATTTGTTTTTTAACTCTCGAACGCAAAACGTTTGGAGTGAAACCTAAAACTCTGGACTTTAACAGATCATCACTCACTCAAAGAAGTTTTAAAGTATTCGCTAATCTTCAAGACTGTCAGTAGGGGTCATACAGTGTTGCCTAAAGTGTCCCTCCAGTCAAGTAAGAGATTTACAGCGAAAAAATAGAATTCTTAGCCCAAATGAACAACAATTTATTGCCATTCATTGATCAGCTGAACAAATAGGAAACTATCGTTAAAATGAGTACAGCGTTTAGGAACCGACAAATGCCTTCTAATCATTAGTTGGGTGTCGTATAGAGCCGTTCAGTTCGTTTGTAACTAATCTAAATACTACTCAACTCTTTTGCAATCATTATTGAATGAACTAAATTACAAATCAATCGACGAGATTACTTTTGAAGCTGGTACTTCAAAATATCCCTTCAATTGTCCCAGAACCTAATAAAAGTTTTATCAAAGAGTTACGAACAAGTTGTAAGTTAACACTGAGTGGGCGATCATCAATAAATTAGGAATTCATTTGACTGTAATTTATAAATGACAGCCACTTATGACAACCACTACTTTTGTAACAAAAAGGTAAACAAATCGCACGAATCAAACGATAATAAACAACAAAATAAAATATTATCGCAAATATCTGACGCATTCTTTGCCTTAAAAAATATGAAGAAAACTATGAAAATCAAGTCCTGAGTAAATACAAGAATCACTGCAATGAATGCAATGATTTATTCGGTTCTCCCGACAATCCTCTCGAAACTAAATGTGTTTTTATCTGTAACTCAATACAAATATGAGATACTGTTTCTGTCACTTCTTATAAATAATTCTAACAAATATCTGAAATACAACTCATGTTAGGAATTATCACAATTTCTTCGGTGGCATGACTTGCATTAAGGTATACATTATAGTATTCAAAGACTCTTTTGGTGCATATGTTCTGCATATCTAATGACTCTTCAAATCTGAATCAATAGAAAGTATTGTATTTACCGATAACTTTGAATATTGTGATTGATTGCACTCAAAACACATTAATTTCGAGCGTTTCAACACTTATTTATCCCAAAATTGATGTATTAGACAAAACCATCTACTGATGAAGAATAATTGATAAGACCAAGGACAATTCCACTTGACTTACAACCAGACTGCCAATACTCTTGGTTCAAGTTTACTATCGAAAAGTCTTAATATTTATCTTATATTAAGTCTTATTTGGAAAACTCAACGATTATTACTGCAATTCTAACCCTTTATTCACGAATCAAATCAATGTTTCGATAACTAAATATCACAATTCATAACATATAAGAAATAAATCATAATTTTCCATTAAAATGTCCCATTAAATTAAATCCTTTACATAGGGTTATGTGGTGTCAGGGTATTTATTTCAAATTCTAATTCATTACTAAGCCATGAAAATTTTAATGTGAATAAGACACATTAGTAATGTGACATTACTGTAAAAATTGTCCAAATTTTTATGTAATACCTTATGTCATATAACTTATATATTAAATATAAGCAAATAATCAAAATAATCAAAATTAAATCAAATCATTTCGGTGCTAATAATCCAGTGGTTAAGCCTCTGATAAAATATTCAGAATCAAAAGCACTCTCAAAGTGAGTCATATACGTGAGTCACCCCTTATTTTTAAATACTTAGTGATGAAATGTCTTGTATGAGAGACTTAGTGAGGAAAGGGCACAGGTAGATATACTCAAATGAATTAGTCATTTCATTCTTATCTGCCGTCAATTATTTGTGCACTACTTGCGACTCTAGTTTTGGCGCAAAAATGTCTCATTGATGAACAAGGTAGAGCAGTCCAAATTCTATCAATACTTATGATTACTAATAACTTATTAAGCATAGTTACTAAGAATATGCACCCAATTAAGTTATAGAGGTCCCACATTACTATTGAATCAGGAGATAAGCTGGAAACTGTACAAATTAAGTGGATGCATATTAATAGGATCTATGCTAATAAGCTATGAATCATACATAATACATAAAATGATACATCAAATTAAGAAGATTGTTGAGATAACTTGATTGTCACTTTCACATGATTTATACAAAATATAGTTAACCTTCAAGAGAGTAATATATGAGACAATATTTATTAAAAACAATTATTGTGTCTAAAATGCTTTGATTAACGTCTCAGACTTTATTGAGTTTACAGACAACCAATTAAATTGTCTCCAAATGTATGAAAATACTCACAATTATTGACTAATGATATTAAGAATTGGTTTCAATTACTTAATGACTTAAAATTAATGACTAGAATATATTTATTGCATTGAATTTATTTTTTTGAGACTTATTTTAATGAAATGATTCCTTATATCCTCTTTTCGATTGACTCAACAAAACATTTATTTTATTATAATTTTCCTCAATTTATTTGATTGAATAACGAGACTTTGGGGCCACACAAGTATCCAATGGTTATTTAAAACTTAATTATAGTCATGGTAATTTCTTTAATCACCAAATAGAATAAGTATTTGCATTTAAAGTTTGAAAAATTGGTGACTTTTTTGTTGAATGATTCATGAATTCTGTTTCTCAGAACATTTGATTAATTGAATGCTTTTTCACAGAATGTAATCTCAGAGTCAGTTCTGTTTATATCAAAAAGTACTTCACATTAAGTCAAAAACAAAACAATAAACGGAAAGCATATTTACAGCTGTTCTCTAATGTATTCATGAGAGTCAGTGAACTCTTGAATATTGTCCATAAATCAAACAAACATTAAATGAGTTTTTTTTAATTTTCATTTCTAAGTTGAATCCTATATTGAAGTCGTGGAGAGACTGTGTTATCTTTGAAACAGCCACTGATGAAGTGTCGGAGCCATCCTCTCTCGTGACTGCGACTACAGGAGTAAGGAAATCATAAAATTGGACTCAAATAAGAGTAGTTATAATTGAGTTTATCTTAATTGAGGAATACTTTTATCCCAACTTTGGTTGAAATGTGAAAATCCAAAAATCAATTGATTAGATAAGCAATGAATGCAATGAACAACAAATCCCAAACTCTTTGCAATTTTTCGTTCAGACATTAGTCGACCACAAGTTTAATGATAACATTAGAGATGCAAATAAAAAATATGCAACACTTGTCGCACATTTGCGTTGTAATAGTCTTAACCAAAATGTGAAAGAGATTTAAAATAAATGAATGGATGAATGGATGGAGTGTTGTATTTATTTTGCAGAATATAATGCATTTATTGGTTTTGCAGAAACCTGTGCTGTATTTGCCGGTGCATACGGTTTGGCACATAATGAGCCACTACTGATGCTCTACATCCTGGTTCACATGTGAGCGCAAACTACAATCAATATAAAGGGCAAAGAGAGTTCGTGTGCGCGCGTACTCCTCACTAATTGTTTGAGACCAGAGAGGAACGGACGGACAGGTGACAAACCAGAAAAGAAAAATAAAGGCTCAGTGTAACCCATTGTACTATTCGATGCGGTGCCCCACTGCCCCCTGTGCTCAGTGCTTACCTTTAAGAGTATTGTGCGCTTAGTTATAATGCTATTCCGGTCTTTCGCCGTACGACTACCTAAAGAAAGTGCATCTGTCTCTCTGTCGCTCTGTCTCTCTGTCTCTCAATGTCTCAACACTTAACCAGATTTGGCGCTCAATTTTTCTTAGCTTTTCCTTTCAGATATGTTTCTATTTGTTTGTAATATTGAGTTAAACGAACAAACTTTTAAATGCACTTTAAATCTAATGATTGAATTTCATCATATTTTAACTTAAAATCATTGAATATTTGCGAATTCAATAAAAATAAAGGTCTCTTAATATCATACCGTTTGCAATATTTAGTCTAAAATGCTTTTGCCTAGTAAAATTAAAGTATCAGAGGTTCCAATATAAATACACTCTAAAACCAATGAGAGTTATTGTGTCGTTGTCTTCATTGAATGCTTTTTAGTATTAAATGTTATTATATGAACGGAAAGACTAATTTATTACTTTATATTTCCTCTATTAAATATGAGGAATGCTCTCAAATGACGAATTTTTCACGGATTGCTTTAAATTTGTAATGAATTATGTATTTAAACAAGTAGCAGCCACATATAGTAGCAAGTAGCAGTATTGTAGGCATCAGTTTTGTTATTAGAAATGTATCCGGTTAAATAATATCACAAGAATGTAAACTTTGTCATTTCCCTTGAATGTTATGAAATAGATTTGTAAAACATATAAAACTATTGTAAACCTTTGAATCTACGCTCAGTCTGTCTGTAACATAGCCCTGATTATGTCTAATTGTGTGCACACTTGTAATGTTACTGTAATTTTGTTAAATGTTAAATAAATGTATTGAAACTACTTTTCATTGCCTACACATAAAATAATCATTTTTATTAAACTAGTTAATTAAATGTAAAGTAATTTAAACTCAATTTAACCAATCTAAGAGCCTAACTTTGACTCTCACCTCCTTTAACTTATTTGAATAAACAGAGTTATTTAAAGAGAGTCTATTCATGCAAATAGACCTTATAAATTACCTAGTTCATCTTATGATCTCTTTATTCAATTAGTGACTTCATAATATTTTTCTTACATTTTCTATCATAATATGAAAAAAAGATTGTTTTTTGTCACAGACACAGAAAACACGATTAATGTAAACAAACTTAATTGAGCAATCTACATTGAACATTCTTTAAAACTTACCAAACAGTTTATTTCCTTTTAAAAATATGAGTTAAATCATGTCAATAACTGAATACTTTTTAATAGAATAATATTTAATAAATGAGAGTTACCAGATCATTTAAATATTTAAAATTTTGCATAATGAGGAAATGAATTTGTCAGTTAAGTTTACCACATCTCCTACTTTCAATTAAGAGGCTCAGAATAATAGAAAATTCATAGAAACTCATAAAAAATCTCAAAGTTAAATTAAATTGCTTACAAATATATAAATTGATGGTTATTTTGAACATGCAAATGAATGTTAAACAGGGTTGGAAAAGGAGGCAATCCTCTAGAATTTGAAATATTCTAAAATATCTTTACATGAACAATTCTTGGAACACTACTACTCCTATTCCAAAGACAAACAGCAACTGACCCGGTTTTAGAATTCTTAATAAAATATCTTTGTTTGTAACCATCATTTTAGTCCTTTTCCTTAATAAGAATAATATAATCAAGGCAAACAAAACTTATCTAAAGAATCTTTCAAATATCTTAAAGATTACGCTTAAAAGTTAATGAAAGATAGAGTATCAAGCTAATTAACAACAAATCATACCCAAAATGAGTGATTGGTTGGGAATCTTCATTCGTCGCAATTTAGAGTTAAATACAAATAAATTGATTTATTAATTAAAAGATTATGAATAAAGTCATTTTAGTCAACAGTTGAGAAAAGTTTTCTTAAGTGACAAATATATGGTTAGAAGTGAAGAGCGAGTGATGCCATCAAAGGATGAGTGCATTCATATCGACATAATCTTAATATTACTTTGAATTCAAATTATAAAAACATGAAAAAGTTTTTACTCGAGGATAGAACTGACCGAATGAATGCACACGTGTTTAGGTCTGGTTTTGGATTGGTATTGGAATGGGATGTGGGGGCGTCTGCGCAGGTGGTTGCCGAGTAATCCTCTTGAGATATTAGTTGCGTCCTTAACTGTAAGTACGGCTTCTGTTATGTATGTTATTACAAATCGGCGTATAGTCGTGCATATCGTATGATTATGTTATTGAAGAGCTCGAGCCTCTCTTCAGTGCTCTTATTGTGGTGCCATTGCCTACTAGTGTTGGAGTATATATCTCGTGAATATATTCATATCCCCCACTTTGATCTCATACATAAGCGAACTTTCGCTCATGAATTTTAGACGTGACTTTTTATGTATGCACTCATATAATAATATACAGTCATATCATAAGCCATGTATTACTTGAGAGCACACGTTTACTTACAAACAAATTTTATATCTATATTCACTTCAACTCAGGCTCACCATTGCCAGAGTCAACAAATTGTCTCAATTAAAGTTGAAATTGCACTCAAATAACTACTTTCAACACAAATAAGAATTTGGATTATATCCTATCCATAAATAAATAACAGATTCTGTACTCAAATTACTCGATATTTCGTTTAACATTAATACTAAATCACTAAACATTACAATTGGTTGACAAACAATGAAACATAATTTCATCTCAAATGAAACTCTAGTCTTAAGATAACAACTTTTCAGTCCTAACTGTAAGTTTGCATCACATTCAGAACCACAATCACTTCACTCATCACCACATTCTGTGCCCTTATATCTCTACAATCAGTGTGCAATCTAAAAATTGAGCCAGTTTATAGTGCCAAAAGAATATATACAGTTAGACCTCCAGATAAAAGCCCACTCAATAAGAGAAACTCTCATTAAGAGACAGATTTTGTCTGCACGG
>JAQIWF010001834.1:0-10660 GCA_034694965.1 Ceratozetes gracilis
ATGTTAATAAAGATAATTAATTCTTAGGCTGCTTTGCAAACGTGGTTCTTCTCGTCATAAATTGTGCCCTCTCCACAATGGAACACTACGTCATGAAGTTTATCACCACCCTCATTCACACACTCGTGGAATATTGTCTTGTCCTTAGGGTCTGCGAAGAATCCAGGTTCTTTGCATTTGAATTCACTAACGGGTCCAGTGGTTGAGGTCTGTTGATTGCCTTCTGTTGTTTTGTCAGTGGGTTTATTCGTGGACACCTCATCGGTGATGGGGTTAGTCACGTGAGTATTGGTCACATGAGGGTGAGTCACTTTTGTGTGGGTCACTTTGATATGGGTTGTTTTAGTATGTGGACTCTTTGTTCCGGTTGAATGACCTTCTTTGATCACAACATCAGGGCCGTCCACTGAATAATTAAGAAATAGTTAGATAATTGTTTATAAGAGAAAGACCAAGATTGTTTTCATTAAATCTTTTTACTAAGTCTTAAAGTTAATATCTTAATCTTGGTCATTCATTAGATAAGACAAACCTCCAATCAACTCTTTGCTAATGGTTTTAAGCAGGGGAAATTTCTTGCCCCCGCACTTGCCCCTGAAGTCATCGGTATCAATAGACCAGACCATACCACCACCCAATCCCTTCTTCTTAATGAAGTCAGTCTTGTCTTTAATGCTCTGTTCGTCGTCATAACCAACCCATTGGTTTCCTTTGACAGCATAGGGCACCTTGGCCACATCATCGCGGTATACCTTCCATGTGCTTAAGTCTTCACATATCTGTAATATAAAATTTGAAAGATGGCGTTAAACCAAGGGTCTTTACTCAAACTTTAATTTGACAAGGCATTTCTAACAGTTTTTGATCAATTTTATAAATTACCTCGTTATAACCTAACATTCCAGCCTCTTCAGTATATTTTCCCTTAGTTCCACCTGCACCTAGAGTGGCGGCACCAACACCATGTTGGCTAGGATCTTTCAAGGTGAATGAACGACCATAGAGCCCAATACCCATGGTCTAATGGGTTAAATTGTCATGTTAAACTATTGGCATATTCTAATATAAGGCATACAATTCTTTTAGGGTCAGCTCCTAATTTGATCCAATAGTCAACTGCATATTCAGTGGTGAACTCCTTGTCCTGTTCCTCAGCATTTGGATTGGGGTAAAGTGGAGAGTTGTGTCCTGATATTCAAGTAGAGAGATATAAATACAAATTATGATCCCTTTCCAAATCTAAATACCTGTGTGAGGATCCCAACCACCATGGAAGTCGTAAGTCATCAAATTGATAATATCAAGATACTTGTTCAATTCCTTCACATCATATGCTCGATCAATTGTGGGCTTTCCAGCGGATACGGCAGCGGACAGTATATAACCATGGGGTTCAAACGCAGCCTTCAGCTCCTTGCACAGTTCAACGTAATGTTCTTTATCTGCAGCATTGCCTGGTGTTCTGTCTTGGTCACCCACGGCTTTCATAGCTGGGTACTCCCTGTTTGTTAAATTCAATATAAATTCGTGTTATCTAAAAGTTGTGCAAAATATTAAGCAAATATTAAATTAACCTTTGAGTTGAACTAAAGGAAACTTTCCTTACTTATCAAAAATTATATTATATCTACTTGGATTAAGCAAGTGAAGTGTCAATTATTTGTAATTCTATTAGATAAATTTATCAATTGACATTGGTCTGGCTCCAAAGCTCCAGGCATATCTATTCAATTCACTGAATTTCATGGATCAACTAATAAGTAAAATCTTATCTTTGATAAGTTAATAAAGGAAAGGCTCCGTCTGTTGCTGTCATTGTTTTTTGCACTGATTAGGTGTTGCAAAATATAATCTTAGATAATATATTTTTGATCTAAATTTTAGTATTGATCGTGTTAAATTATGTCATACCAGTCGAGGTCAAGTCCGTCGAATTCGTATTTCTGGAGGAATTTGATGACTGAGGCGACAAATGTGGCTCTGGATGAGGCGTCGCTCACCATCTTTGAGTATTTGTCTGATCCCTCATTCCATCCACCGATTGATATCATGGAAGTCAAGTGTGGGTTATAGTCTCTTAAGCTGTTCCATCGGGCATACATTCCTTATTGGATAAAAGTGAAAAAGGTTAATTATTTCAGTTAAATAATGATCACAAAGCTGTTCTGGATAAAATTTATTTAGGCAAGCACATTACTGAAAGTGAAAGGGGGATTTTTGCGAAATTCTTGATTAAATTTAATATCTGTCAATAGCCGGGATAGAAAGGGAAGGAGTTTTTGGAAAAATTTTGGGTCAGAGGGAGGGGTCCATCAAAACTATCGGATTTGTATTGAAATTTTTGAAGATTTTTTGAAAAAGCCCTTAAATATTTGCCGCTTCTCTTACGTATATAATTATTAAACATTCATGATGTAAATTAAAATGAGCTTAATAACTAACCTTCTCCCCATTGATCTCCCTTTTCCCAGTCCTTGGTACCAGTGTCGAGATCAGGGTCAAACACTTCGATTTGATTACCAGCACTGAGTTTTGTGAAGGTATATAACAAATGCGTACAGATGTTAGGGTTGGCGTCTTCTGCTGAAAACTAATTCACCAAATAGTTAGCCAAAAATCACAATACAGAAATTATTGGAATTACCTTTCCTATTCCAGGCCTGTAGTATGACCATGATCCCCAATAGCACATTATTTTGTACGGCTTATCATTTCGGTCTGAAAGATCAATAATAAATAATCAATCATAGTTAATTTATTAATTAAATATGCAAGATTAATGGTAGAATTAAAATACATTGAAGGCAAATGATAATCTGCAAAACAATGTAACCTTAATTAATTAATTTTTATTATAACTTAAAAGATATCAAGGTTAAAATTAAAATTTTCAAATTAAAACTCAGAACTTAGATCTCAACAAGGAAAGCAATTAGATTTACTATAATCTTGCACATTGTAAGAATGGTTAAAGAAGTTTAAATAACACTAACCTTTGGACACCGAATAGACAGACCCTATGACTAAAAGAAAGGTAAGAATTTTAATGTCAAACTTCATCTCAAAACCGCTTAATCGAGACTAAACTCAACTATCAAACAATTGTGATGTAAAGGTGTGTTTTGATCCAAAGTCAATCAATTTATATACTCGAGGAAAGTGTTAGACAATTGATTTTCCCAGGGTTAAAGTTTAAGATTAACTGATAAAAGTCTATGATCATGCACGAATTGAGTGATCTATACATTGTAAACAATATTCTTATCAGGATCAATATCAAGTGGCACACGTCATCCCAGCCTTGGATGTGGTAATAGTTGTATCCGCAATTGCAAGCTCACATTATTAAGTAAATCACACTCTCATTATCAAGTTAGCTCTGATAGCTCAGGTTTGCAGGAGACAACGTAACCAGTGTTTGATCACTTGTCCAGCACATGTAAATTGGTTGTACCTGAATATAAGCCAATATTATTTGTTTATCTAAAATTAATTTCTAAAAAGTGCCAAAAATGACTCCTTTAAGAAAAATCAATTTCTCGATATTATTATTATTATTATATTTTGTTGGATCAGACGGCTCTCAGGGCAAGAATTACAAGATAACGACACTATGGAACAGCACGAGTATTCCAGACAAGGATGTGCTTGATTTTCATCTTCAATATGTCAACAATGATTTGAATATTATAGTTTCGGCGCCATTCTATGACGACCCAAAGATCACAGCACCGGTTGGTTCTATGGATAAACTCTTTAACTATGAAGTGGCAGAAGTGTTCCTCTTGGGTGAAGACAACCACTACTTGGAGATAGAGTTGGGGCCAAAAGGACACTACTTATTGCTCCAATTGCATGGGTATAGGAATGTCACTAAAGAAGGCCTAAAGCTGGACAAGTACTTTGTTCATAAAAGTGTTAATTACAAGCGCTGGACAGGTATTGCCACCATTCCTCATGACTACCTACCAAATAATATAACCAAGTTTAACGCCTACGCCATTCATGGCACGGACCCTGCTCGAAAGTATTTATCTCTTTTCCCGACACCATTGGGTAAATTTAAAGACCCAGACTTTCATCGTTTGGAGTATTTTGGAAATTATGACTTAAAAAACAATTAAATGAATACTAATTTTACTGTAATTTTAAACTAAACTCAATATTATTAAAGGATTTGTATTTTTATGCGAATAAAATTTGATATCAAAATAAGTATCAGATTTTTAATATAATATTACTGTTGGGTCAACACATTTATAACAATAATTGTTTTCATAAAATTACCAAATATTTTCAAATTTTAAATAAGGGTCAAAATGTGTCATATTTTTCAATTGATTGCATTGTTGACCACTTTTTGTAAGTTTTAGTTTGCATTCAATTAAAACGATTTAATGAATGGATTGTCCGCTCATTCAGTGTTTGTGTCGAGTCTTGTAGTTATCGGTAATTACAGTGAACTCAACCCAAAGGGCTGTGGTTTTAATCGGGTCTCACGATATGTTGGCAATACATGTTTTGAATGGCTTAAACCCATACCATCTCGCTTATCTGATGGCAAAACTGTTGGTAATGGTGATGCACCCTGGATGGCTCTGCTTAAATTTAACATAACTATCATAACTGGAAGTGTTCCGTAAGTAGTTGAGAAAAAAATCTTTCAATCAATTTCACACTAGGAGATAATATTTCATATACAGTAAAGGCTCGAAAGTTTCCTTCAGTAGGTTTCAGGGAATTGAGGGATAGTTTCGAATTAAGGAAAGTATCGAGTTTAATATTAAGCTTGGTTAAAAATTAACTTTACATATCCTTTACATACATTCACTTAAAAAATAGGATATTTTACTTCAATTAGACCTTCATTTGAGTTTATAATCAATAATCAATTATTTATTAATGTTTTACAAGGAATACCTGCTTTAGTTTTATCACAATTATATCTTACCTCTTACTCAATGACAAAACAACTCGGGTTTTGGTCTTTACAGACATTTTAAATGAAAGAATAGATATTTAAGTAGAAAAATCAATTTTCGTTTGAAGTAACAATTTGTCAAATGTGAGGGAAAGTTTTGAGACATAAAATACACTGAAATGCATTACATGGGTTTCATAATATGAGTAAAAGTGTCGAGTCAGGAAAACCTTCGAGAGGGAGTTGGAGACTTTTTAACATTAGCTCACATAGCAATGGCTTTGGGTTTTAACTTTTAAGGGAAAGAATCGAATTAGGGAAACCTTCGAGTCTTTACTGTAATTTGCTTTCTTAATTCATAAGAATGCTATGAATATTTTCTAGATTGTGTAAGACTCTTTAAAAACACCCTCACCCTGATTGTTTTTTAAATAAAAAAATATTTATCAGAAGGTATGCAGAAGGGAACCATTTATCTCAGGTTTGGTTATAAGGGGATTTGCCGGAAATTTCCCCTGAGGTTTAAGATTGTCGAAAAATCACCCCTGAGTTTTGCAAAAAAATTGTAATACAAAATCGCAAAGAAACGAGGGCCCCTCATTTTTGGCTGCCGGTTGAAGGCCCATAGCCATTTTTCTTAATAAACCGCTATTTTGTCTACCAATCTTGCTAATTTAGTTAATTTAACTGGAATTAAACTGTATTTAAGCTAAAGTAAAACTAAATTAATGTATATTTAAGATCAAAATGACGTACTATTGGCCGCCATCTTGGATTGACAGCCAAAATTTTCTCATCCCTAAATTCTCCGACATTTTTGGGAAAAATCCGCCATTATTCTTACTCTATCTCCCCCTGAAGTTTGAGTTGAATGACTAACCCTGGTATACTACCATTACAAAATTTAAGTATATTTTTATTGCATGATAATCATCTATTTAATAGCGAAATTCTAAGAAAAATTTTATTGTTCTTCTATTTCACATTTAATTTTTTGGAACAATCACGCAATTAAACATAATAATTTAGATGAGCAGGGTTTTCATCATAACCAGATTATAAGAAACTCTTATTAAAGATAATTCTTTTGAAATATTTTAATTGTATTTGTCTATAGTGCCAGGAGGATTTTAAATTTATTTGTTAAGGCCCTTAACTTAAGGGCATTTAAATAGTCTTAAAATATTGGCAATTTGTCTCTCACTCTCTTCAATCAATTATTTATTTCGTTAGAAAAAACAATTAAAACATAAAAAATCATTAAATAATAATTATTTGTAATGATCTTGGAAGATAAATAAACACAAATAACTGAAGTAAATAAATTTTATAAAACCATTAAAATATAATAATTATAGATCTTGTTAAATCATTAAGAATTATTATAATTATTATTTGTGTTGGAAACATGTTTTTATTTACTTATTTATAACCTGGACATAAATTTTTCAGAATATTCCACAAATATCTTGTTGGTTTAATACTTGGTGTTTAATATATTGGTACTATTTAGTTTATTGTATTTTTGCTTGATAACTATTTTTATAATACACAAGGTGTTCCATGGTACACTATTGGTCTCGATAAGCTTAGAAGTAGAGTAAGGTATACTCGGAATATCCCCCTCTAAGTTTTGTGACTTACCAATTCCCCCGAGGCTTTAAATCCTTAACATTACGTCACTGTTCTGTCGAGGTTTTCAAACGCCAATCAAAAGTATTTTTCAAACCCCTCCCCCTTTTGATGATCGAGTTGACTAGTTAAAACTACCTCGATCCTATTGCACTAATGAAAATTTTTACTAAAAACTAATGTAATTGATTTCATCATGTTTTTATTCCTCTCTCATTCCTCTTTATCGAAAACAATGAATAAAATTGGATCTTATCTTAATTCAAAATATGCCACGAATTCTGTTGAATTTTGGGGAATTCTGGAATTTGAAAAGTTCACCACGTCAAACTTTCTCTTAATCTCACCTTCATTCGAATCATATGTAAAAGGTGAAAAGGTACCACCGTCCAGACTTATAAGGTTTAGACTATATCTAACCATGTTTATATTAAACACAATTAAATATGGAGTTTTAGCAGTTTATAATCAAAACTGGCTCTTGGCAATTTTGGGCGAATTCTCTTATAAACTGTACAAGATTAAGATAATTGCCACTTTGTTCTTTTTTTTGTGGTTGTGCAGGGATAACGCACCTATTATTGAACCATTACTTTGAGACTAGACATAAGTTTCATTGCTTGGATCTATTGTATCACTTAAGCCGAAAGTCAAGAGTCTATCGATTGGAGGGGAAGAATGCGAGGAAGTACTCAATGAACTCATCCGTGTTATCCCAGTTCTTCTTTCGACACCAATACTATGCTCTGATGACATTAGCGGTCATATCCTTTACTTATTCCTCAATTATGGCATATTTAGACCCTGAGGTGATTCATAGCATAGTATTATTGTCAATTAATTGGGTCGAATTGATATGCTTTGGAAGATATGCAATGATTGTTGGTCTGGGTCAACCCTTTCTTCTGTTTCTCACCATTTTATATCTTGGATATAAATTCAAAAAATAATCTTTGAGTTTAAAGAAAGGCATTAAAAGAAAGTCAAACTTATTATTTGTCTCAATTGTAAACCACAACAAATCAACAGAACTGACCAACAATTTGAGTGAACATATTAATTATGTAATAGGACTGGTCTACTCATTCGGTGCTATTATTAACATAGTTCTGCTCAATATGGCAATCGACCCGACCTTAAATTCTTTGCAAAGAGCCTTTTGGTCACTCATTCTGATTCTAGCATGTCTTATGTGTTATACGGTTAACATTATGTCCGCTTCAATATCGACGGCCAACGAATCAGATGCTAAACATTTGTATCCGATATTCATCGGAAAGCAATTCAAAAATTTAAGGCTTAAACTGAAAATCGATGGATTTATTGCTCGACTCAATAAGGAATTCTTTAGTTTCTACTGTTTTAACTTGTTCAAATTCACAACACTTGCATTCTTTGAGTGTTTTTATGTCGTAGCTTCAGGTTATTTCCTGATGTCAAATTTCATTAAATAGAAACCCACTTGCACACTTACAGGAAAGGAACTTCAATCCAACCAGTGACAGTCTTTTATTTAAAAGTTAATACAAATTATTCCCCTTTTGCCTTACATTACATTAAACTATACATGTTTTATTTTCTACTTAACAACTTCTTACAAATTGTCTTAATTCTTAGTCTAATTTTAAAAATGAACAGTTCTTTTCAACATGACGTCATTTGAGAAATGTTAATTTAGAGAACAATCCAGCTCAAATATTACTCAGAAGTAAAATAGAAAATTCTTATGAACTTATCTTACTCAAGATCAGACGCGCTAATATGAGATAGACTGTACACTTATACTGGCTATTGCTTACAAATCTTGCCAATAAATTACTAGCTCATTTTCTAACCCTTTTATTAGAGTTGACCGGATCTTTCATCATCATAACTTTCTTATTTAATTACTTTTATCTAGTTCTAACTTTGCCATTGACCCAAAATATAAATTTAATATATTTATCATTTCTTATTTTAGAGAAAGTTTTAATTTCTTGTTATTACAAATATGAGCAGGATAATTATAAAAATCTGGAATATTTTGATTATCCATATATGATTGGATTAAAATACTAAGATAGTTTTAAATTCCTATTCAAAATAGACCAAATAATCATATTGACGCAATACTTTGCAAAAGATTCTTTGATATTCTTGCACAAATTTAAATAGATCCTGCGTAGACTTATTTGAGGTTCAATTTTAATTTAAAAATTATTGGATTATTATTATTACATTATAGAAACATACGGTAAGAGTCACACCATTTCCTTTTAGTTGTAAATTATTTTGAATTTAGATCAGATCAGAAGCCCTCAGACATCACTCTAGGGTTAAAAATGTACCGATTATTAGCTTTGGCCCTATTGTTCACTATCTGTTCAACTGACCCAGTAGCTCGACAAACACAAGCTCACAATAAAATTGCAAGAGTGGATTTTGGAGATTTCTATCATGCTGATAGTGGTGCTGGCTTTGATAGTGGTAACAGTTCACCAATGGTAGTGAAACCAAATAACTAACCGGTGGGAAAGCAAGCTGACAAAAATGGTTTGCTTTGCATTAATATTATTAATGTATTTTAATCTACAAAATAACTCATAAAATGCTTTGAAATATGACTTACATCCAGAATCACATTAAATGCAATTCTTGGTTCAATTTTGTTGATTGGATTTAAATAAATAATTAAATGTAGTCATCAGACGAATGCTATAATTTAGCAAATATTAATCAAGATGCAAATTTTATATCATATCTTTCGCTCAATTATTTATGATTTACGTTTAAAAACCAATTGAATCTGTAATTGAGTTGATGTCAGGTTTAGTCCAACGATTTGTTGCATCGAATAAATTACTTTTGATTTTTTGAATTTATTTTGAAAGCATTTAATATACTAAGAGATGAAGAGATGTGCAACTTTTGGGGCCTCAACTCTATACAGATTTTGTATCTATTCAATTGAATTAGATTTAGACCAATTGCACAATTTAATTTATCTTTTTTTTATCAATATGTGTAATACCTTGTTTTCAAAGTTAGCAAGTAAGTAAGATTGAACAAATTGCATGTAAACACATGTGCATCAATTGGTGTAAATTGAAAGAAGAGTTAAAATTATTTGAATTCCTCATGAGTACAAGGTAACAGACGGTTTAGACCTTGAATTATTGATTCATATTTATACCCTTCAGCCTTTTCTTTATCACTTGTAATACTGTGAGAAGATTCTGAATATTTGTGGAAAAAATCCAATTAAATGCCTATAATTGGAAAATAAAGTCTTCATTCATTTAAAGTGAACGTAAACTTTGTGTTAATTCAAAGCAATTAATGTTTGAATGATATTATTTACGACACAATAATTAATTGTAATAATTATATTAAAAGCATTCAATTTGTAGAAACAAAACAAAAAATAAATAATGAGATAATCGAAAGCGAGTGCAGCGAACAGTCGTATAGTTTGACTCATTGTATAAATTTTTGTCATTTAAGAGTAAATTAATAAATAATTAAAGAGAGTGAACCTATCGATCACTATATCGTTTGGATGAGACCAACACTTTTAGAATTAATTCAAAAAGCATTTTAACAGTGAATTCATTAAAGAGTTGGTATACGTGAGGAGACCCTCATATGGTTTGTCTGGAATTCCGATTTACTGTTTATGTCCGTTACTATATGTTTAAACTCACTTCGATTAGAAAAACGACAAAATGTCACTCATTTTTAATATCCCGTCTCAGGCTTTATCGGACTCACGTATACCTTGACTGCTATCAGTGTCTGTCATATAAAAAACATTTTATGCGTTTTATATAACTTTTACTATAACGCTGTAATAACTTAGTAATGATTTCGAGCGATAGCTTCGACACATTCAGACTCTCATATCCATGTAATTAATTAAAAATATTAAATTCTAAATCATGGGAACAAAACTCACGTAGACACTAATCTCTCTCTCTCTCTCTCTCTCTCTCTCTCTCTCTCTCACTCACTCATTCTCTCTCCCTTCCTCCCTCCCTCTCATTCTCTCTCCTCTCTCTCTCTCTCTTTCTATTTCTCTCTCTCTTTCTATTTCACTCTCTCTCTCTTTCTATTTCACTCTCTCTCTCT
>JAQIWF010001835.1:0-10658 GCA_034694965.1 Ceratozetes gracilis
CCTATTAACATGAGAAGTGCACTACTCGTGCATAAAAATCACTTGCTTATAAGCGATTTTTGCTTATAAAAGGTTGCTTATAACCGACCGGCTTTACATTATGATCCCATAGAAACCGCCGGTGCTTTGACTATCACTTTCTTATAAGCGATTTTGCCTTTAAGCAAGAAACTCTTAAGCGAGATGTACTGTATTAATATATTTAAATAGTTGATGGATCCAATTAGTAACAAAACATGAACAAACTTATGCTGATCAGTTTGATAAACTATTCAGATATGTATGACATGGAATTATATTTTGTGGAAACCTTTGGCCTTTTGTTTGAGTGGTCGACAGATCAAGTGAAGTGAAAACTATTGAGTTTAGCTTCGGTTCAACACATCCCACAAATAGTTAGTAATTGTCAACAAATATCTCATTTTTCATATTTTGCTGAAAATATTGTAAGAAACATTGTAACTTGATCATAAATTTATTAATTATTAAATTTCTTTTTATTCATGTATTTCTACAACAAATATAATGTCTATACATTGAGATTATAAAATGACGATTATATTGTTGACCAGGATATTCCCATGGTAAAATTAAATAATCATATTAATGTAAACTACAAATTAATCATTGCCCACGTTTATATAATTCATATAAAATCCAGCTCATTGAAATTAATGAGCAAATTAGAAGGAAGTTCCACTAATCAATGCTCAGTCCAGTGATGACCAAAAATACTTTAAAATTAAAATTTTTAATTTAGTTAAAGTTATTGGATATTAATCTATACTTTCAATAATAAACTTGCTTTATTTAACTGGGTTAAAAGGAAATTGATATACATCCCGAGTGAGCTTGGTTCCCTTGGAACATCAGATTCATTGGAGTGTATAATGGAATTGAGTTAATCTTCAGAGAATTAAATTGTTTGAACGCAAAACATAGGAAAACATAAAACTCTTCAAAGTTTTCGATTGAAATAGTTTTTCAACGAATGAAAGTTTAGAATACAAACAATTGTAGTCTTTTCACAAATTCTTTACATAAATAGGAATCAAATATAATATTCAGTAAAAAGAAAATTAATTAATGAATCCATTAATTCCTAATGAGATTTAAAGTTTGCAAATAAAAACTTTTGACATTTTTAAGTCGGCTTTTCATTCATTCATTTAATATTTAATTGACGGATAATTTTATATAATAACCGCATATTCCTATCAAACCATGGGTTTTGTTGTCTTTTGTTTAATTTAATAAAATTTATTTCACCCGAAAAAAAGTTGACAAAAGAAAATATATTTCATTTATATAACTGATCAAAATTAAAGGAGGGATGGGTTTGACTCTCAATATACAGTAATTGATTGCATTCAAAATATATATTAATATAAATCAATTGTTTGTTATATGTATAGTGGGTTTTAAACAGTTATATATTTGTATAACATTTGTTTCATAGGATATACATAATTGCGTAACTGAATCCGAGGCCAATTTAATCGGTAGACAGAGAATAGGGGGCACATAAAGCTTCGCCATCAATAGAAGTGGACACTCCTGTTATATGGGAGGCTTTACTTGAGGCCAAAAACTCAATGGTTCGGGCGATCTCTTCCGGTTCTCCCAATCGTTTGAGAGGAAAGTGAAGCAATTGATCGCTTTCTCCGTCCTCTTCTTTTAAACCCATTCTTCCACATGTTTTGGGTCTCAAAAATGATGGACTGGATTATTAAAAATCAACTATTATCATGATCAAATGCTTATTTTCTAAATCTAATTTAAGCTGTCAATTTGATTTTCAGTATATTTCGATTTAGAGTTATCTGGCAAATAGCACTTTATTGGAAATGATCACGACATATGAAAAGAGAAGGTAAACAAGGTTACTTTATGATTGCAATTTCAAATCCATGCATTTATTAATAATGACGATAAGAATATCGACTGAAATATTCTAAAAATATCTGAAAACGATTTAATAATAAATAAATTGCAAATCAATTGTTCCTTTCATATGAAGAGAATTTATTCAATTTTTAATAAGCGTTTGTAACCATGGTATGTCAAAGTTGCACATTTATGGGCTTATTTTTAGACTATATTCACAAATATACTCATTTGTAGCAACTATTTTAGTTTTAATGATCTTTCAAATATATCTTATAATTGAGGCTCAAATAATTGATTGGAAACTATTTATCAAAAATCAAATGTCTGTAAACAAGTAATATTGGCTTTTTGAATAAAAAATCTCAAGTTGATCTCAAAAAATCTCAAAGAAACTAGCAATTGCCAATGGATCGCACATCCTAGGATCTAAGTGACACTTTGACTCTCATGAAACTATGAGGAATTCAATAAAATCCCTCTCTTGAGTACATCTCTTTTACAACTTAAGTATTTTTGAGTGTATCTGGGCTATTTATATTTTTAGAAAGCTAACCTGGAATCTTGAACATTGGCTATTTTAAAAGTTTGAATTTTTCCCAAGGGGTACTTTAAATTCAATTCAAAGTTTTGATTAAGCCTTATATTTAGTCTATATATACGAATAAAATATAAAGACTTTTAAGGTTAAGGTCTACTAAAGTCCAATTTTGCATAGAAGAAAGCTTACATCAAACTTAACTTGAGTCTTTAAACCGATTTTTTGATAGCTTTACAACTTTGAATTGAATTTAAAGTTAGAATGAAAAACTATTAATCGTGCATATTATTTTCTATTTAATTAACCCGGATAAGTAAGCGCCTAATATATTTCAAGGAAATATCATTGCCTTAATTTAAACCCGGAATTTAATTTAACTTGGGTAAAACTTCTTTTTAGTCAATAAAAACGCTTAAATTTGTTGGAAACGAGAAAAATTTGATTCTTATTCTGATAATAAATGAATGAAAATTCTCTGAATTTTTGACCAATTTTCCACTTGGAAAATAGCAATAAAAAAGAGTTTGAGGTCTGCCCGCAACGCATGCATTCTATGAGTGGCTTACTTGACACTATTGACTCGAATTCCTTTTGACTTGAGGTCAAGCGCCAGACTTTTTGTCAACATATCGAGTGCTGCCTTTGACATACAATACAGTGAATAGTCTGACACCTGTTTGTCGCAAATCATAATTATTTGAATGAATTTGTCGCCGAGAGGTATAAGTTTTAATGTACCGGAATAGTGGCCGCACGACTCGACACGTTTACAATATTCCCTCCGCTCAGCTCCAGATATGGTATACATAATTGACTGCATATCCAAACAATTGTCTCAAAAATTATTATTTTTAAATGAGAATAGAAATGAAATACCAGAGCATATATACAGCCCTCACATTAACGTGCATAATGTGGTCAAAAATGTAGGCAGACTTGGGATCATCCAAAGCACTGATCCCACTGACATTCGCGTTATTCACCAAAACATTGATTTTGCCGAACTCTCCAATTGTTGTCCGCACCAGACGTCTCACATCACTGTCTTTGGTTAAGTCTGCGATTACATCAATCACCTGATAATTATTTAGTAGGTATTTAAATAATGCACTCATTTTATAGTTAATCTCTTTTAAATGTTAAGTTTATATTTTATATGTTACACAATATTTGAGTAGTGATTAAAATTCAATGAATAAATTTGTAACAAATAGACAGACCTCTGAACATCCAGTGGCCACACGTCTGCACTGTTGAGCCATTTTTCTGGTTCGATACGGATCTCTGCCGGTGACCACAACATGAGCACCAAGTCTAGCGAAATGCATCGCCACTACAGCTCCGATTCCAGAGCTCGACCCTTTAATTGTGCAGTTAAAGAATTTAAAAGGTTCTTGACTAAAAAGTCAATATAAAACAAACCAGTTATAAGAACCACTTTTCCAGCGAAAGGCATAATAATTGACAATTTTGACCGAATTGAACGAAATTTCAAATAAAAGTTTGTTATTATTGAGTAAAATATGTTTTATATGGAGTAAACTCATTAAAAATTAAAAGCTTTTGATTTGAATTTGGATTCGGTTTTAATATTTATAGCCAACAAAATACGTGAATTCTTGTCATAAATTGTATGCAAAACAAATCGATTCGATATTCAGTCAGTGAAACGAAACTCTGATTTTATGATCATTTTTGCGATTAATTTCAATTGACATTCAATTTAATTAAGAATTTGTCGATAAATATATAACTCATTATATAAACAACGATTAGGAGTGAGACTAACATTGAATTGAAAGCTCGAAAGAGTGTCTCTTACGTCAATCGGTTCCCAATATCCGATAAAATTGGGTTTAAAACTATTGATTCTTACCTTCTGTTAGAAATGAAGTCTTTAATCTGAATGACAATCAAATGACGCAAAACCAATACAATTAGTGAATAGTTTAATCTGAGAACAATGTGTAAGAGATCTCAGTTTACTTCAATTATTTCATAATATATTCAATAATACATTCAATTTGCATATCAGTGTAACCTTAAAAGTGATCATGTTAATAACCTCTACTGTATTTGCCTTCAATTTTGGTTGCGTTTAAAAAAACTCATTTAATTTTTTAAAAATCTTGGGCAAAATTTAAAGTGATTGTCAACTCTGTTTAAAGATATCGTTAAAAATTGTCAAGTTACTAGATTCTTGTGTCAATTCTAACACATAGAAGATTGTACATTTTTAATTTTAAATTACGTGACATTGAGTCTTACAAAAAAGACACTTTCCAGGCCTCTAATTAATTAATTAATATGGCAACTGAATAAATGACCTTTCTTATCTTAATTTTAGTTTATTATCAGATTTTAAAACTTAACATATGAGAAATTGCAGAGAAATACTTGTGAGACCTTGTAGTCAATGGTTAGCATCAATTTGTGGACAGCATAGAAAATTGGGTATATTTTATTCAAAATAATCTAAATATTAGTGGAATTATATTCGTGTAGAAATCAAAGTCAATAATAATATTATTAATAAATGCAAAATATTTGTCATTTGTGTTAAGCTTATAATTAAATAATAATCATTACTAAATTATAATTAATATAAATATATATAAAAACGATAAAAAGGTTGAAAGTTTGTAAAATAAATTATATTTACAACTAATGATCGGTGAAAATGACCGCAAATTGTATTACAAAATAAAATTTTGATGATTTGGATCAAAACGAGTTTCTTCTCCTTTTGGTTGGTCTCAGACTTAAAGGCAATAATTTATGGCTGTTATCGATATCACATTTGTTTTGTTGGCTCAAAATTGTAACCAAACTTTTGATTATCGTCTTATCCCTGACCTGTAGTTCAACCAATTCTGTGACTTTGTTTTGCAGGTCATAGACTACGGACTCGATTCGAGTCATACGTGAAGACAATACAACTTTTGTCTCATTCAGAGCTTTCATATTATTGTTGGTCGAAGAGTAGACTGTACTCAGTTTGGACTGCATATGTCTGACTCGGCCGACCACATCTGCGTGACCGGCGGCGTACTGTTCCAACACATCTTTAATATCGTATGGCTTAAGGGCTCTATTGAATTGTCTTCGCGCTATGAAATACTTGACAATTCGTAAAAACCTGACGGCAGCTCTTTCCTGGTCAGTTAGAATAGCTATTTTGCTATTGGGTCGGTAGTAGCCCTTCCAGGTGACGATAGAGGTAGAGTTCTCACTGGCCGCATAGCACCTCCACGTCCATTGAATCAATTTTGCTGAGAGTGAATAGAAAACTACATTTTAATAAACAAATTTTTTCAAGATTTCAAGCGAAACATTGATATGAATACCTGCCGGTTCTCTACGTTTACCCAATTGTCTGACGCGTTGCTGTTCCTGAACCTGAAAGTTATGATAGTTTTATAATCGATTTAATTATAACTCGTTTTGAATAATTAATTTGTTTAACATTTAATCACATTCTCTGATCTCAAAATATGTTGAGTCAAAAATAATGACAAATACCTTAAGCGCGAGACCCGTTCCCAGTATTCCTGCGGGTAATGCGAATATTGAGACCCCGATTATTATACAAAATGTGGACAAGAATTTGCCCAGTGGAGTCTGAGGAGTCATATCTCCATATCTGTCGTAATTGAGAGTTCGTTAACACTTTCAGACAAATGACTTTTAAATTAAGACATTAAAAAAGATGAATACCCGACAGTGCAGAGTGTGATGACCCCCCACCACATGGAAGCTGCGATGCTATTGAAGTGTGGGTTCACGTCTTTCTCCACAAAATAAATAACAAATGAGATGAAGAGCAGCGCCAAAAAGCCCATATATGTGGTGATTGCCAGGTGCTCTCTCTGAGCCCAGACGACAGATGCCATGAGACGCCAGGGACGGAATCTATGCTCGAGTCGAAGCATTTGGAATACTTGGAAGAAACGAAATCCTCTAAAATATATGAATAGTGTATGGCTTTTGGTGTCGAAGAAGAGGACAATACATGACGTGATTATCACAAACATATCGATCAAACGAAACGGATTACGAAGACTACAATCAAATCAATTCTAAGAATTTTTATTATCGTTTCAATGCATTAATTACTCACAAACGAAGTTTCCCTTTCCATCCCTGATCTGTATTAAAAAATGCATAGATTAACAATTATTCTTTTAGTATAAATAAACGGGACCTACAGTGCGAAATGCATGAAGAGCTCCAGAGCCTGGCCAAGAACTCTGAACTGAACAGGGCTATCATAAAGCCATCCATATATGTGAGACTATTGGTCGAAATATTTTCATACGCTGTGGAAAAGTAATTATCTTTTGTTTATTTAAATAATTTTAATCAAACTTTATTTGTTTTTATAAAAACATATCTAATATTCTATGAATAAATGTTATGTCAGATATTTTTGTCACAAAAAATAATTCTGGAGATTAAATGGAAATTATAAACATTTGAGATAAAAAATGGGTTAGTTTAGCAAGGTTAAATTATATAAATAATATAAATATACCTGAAATGGTGGAGGATATGGTTAGCAGCAGACATAGTGAGACCACAACTGAGACAAATAGATGATATCCGACGGCGACCTTTCCCTGAGGTCGGGACAGAAAGTTATAGACTGCAATCTTTTCTCTATAAAATTGAGTTTCATTTCTCATTCGGTAGAGAGGGATGGGTCGGCCCAATATCGACAATCGTGTGGCCACTTGTTTCCGTCGGTTGGATCCACTGTTTGAATAAAGTCTACAAATGAGTGACTTTTTTCTCTTCAATTCTCGAGTTTGTGACTCAATGTCTGTCACTTTCTTATCATTAATACACTGTTTGTCGTAAGTGTTGGAAACGGATCGCATAATAATTGACGATATCTTCGGGTCGAGTGGACTCCCATTTGGACTGAGATTCAAATTATTTCTATAATTAATATAACTGTTATTATTGGAGTTATTATTCATGTTGTTGTGATCAGGGTCCACTGCAAGGATATGATCATTATTATGATTGCAGTGGTCGGGCTCTTCACAAGTAGGCGTTGTGTCCATTGATTCTAAGTCTTGTGATTCCTCGTCACAAACACTACAACAGTCAGCACTGGATTCATAATCTGGTGAATAGTTTTGAAGTCTTGCACTTATTGGCGATGAATGAATTGAATCCATAATTAAAGTGACCCTTAGATCAGATAAGAAGAAGAGCACAAGTATTTTAATTACTATTTTTTGCTTCACTCAAAATATCTCTCAGAATATATTCAACTCTTTCTTTAGCGGACTTTCAAAATATTTTCTTTAAAACCTTTTTCTTAATTCTCTTGAATTAAAATTTTATTTATTTCTTTTCACTCTATTCGTCAGTTCCTAAAACAGGATCTCCTTCTCAAAGAGTTTTTCATAAATGTATAAATACAGAGATTTGACGCCAATTTATTGTCGATTTGTTTGCCTCATATGAAGTCAAATTGAATTAAAAATTTTAAGTATAATAAAAATAAAATCCAATAAAAACATTTCACTTCTTGTTGTTTAAACAAGACTTGAGATAAAATCTTAAATAATGTTTGAATGTGTCGTCAATTTGTTTGTTCACATTTTGATTCAATCATTTGAATGATATGTTTGAGAAGAGAATCAAATAAATTACAATTCAGTTTCCCATCAGATTAATGGCTTTTCATTGATACAAAATGTATTTGAAATTGAAGACAAGGGTTGTGTCAATTCAATAAATTAATTTTGTTGTTACAAAATAGACTATTTTTTCCAAAAGTTTCCATAAATTGACTAAAAACTCAAATATTTCGTCAGATATTAGATTAATACTTCAAATATTTCATTCAGGTTTCCAATTGAAGGCCAGAATGTGGCGAATATTTATTATATTTATTCAAAATATCTGATAATATACTTTTGAATTCTTGAATGAATCCGAAAAGTGAAGCATAAAAAGCAGTAATGGTTTAGAGATGAATGAAATATTCAAAAAAGCAAATATTTCGACACAATTTTCAAACCAAACTATTGGGTTATTATTGAATAACTTTTGATTTAAGAGACGGATCTCATTATTTATTTAGATTTCATAACATTTTTGGTCGCAAATGGCAATCAATTTAGGATTCACTTTAAAATTAGTGTCAAATACTTTTGAGACGTTTTTGGACTCACGTCTCACTGTTTGTCAACACTTCACAAATGGTCACAAATTGTAAAAAGTGGGAAATTTTTCATTTGATGGCTGCGATCAACACTCGTTAACAATCTCTTTGTTTATTCAGACAAAAAATTTTCCACTCAATGCTTGGCATTTTGCAATTGAAATGCTTGTTAAACTTAACAATCAACTATTTAACATCTAGACATTGAACACGAATTTCCGTAAATGATTAACATAAATTTATTTTTTAAATCGATCCTCAATTGAAACCATTATTTACTAATATTCCTCGTTTAGAAATTCAATTTATTTTCATTCACTGACTAAATTGTTATTTTTAATGAATTGTTTAATGTTAGGGAAAAGAGATGAACAGAGATGAACAGGGACGAACATCTTTGTATTTAAATGATATCCTTTCATTCTTAGAGGTATAACTGGGAATCCCTGTTAAATAACCATGATAACACTACACAGGATGTTTTCAGTGAAAGAGTTGATTTGATTGGATGCAAGGGTTAGATTTATCGGAAGTCCTATTGTGCGAAAGGCATTGATTACCTTGCACATCTTCTAAGAAAGTACATCAGAACTTATAATTATAGGCTTTTTCGATAGAAAGCTAGATAGGATTCTCACGATTTTCCCCAAAATAAATGACTTATGAATCAAAAAATAAAATTTAATAATAAAATAATTGACTTTTGAATGAATGCCAATTCTTTACGTTCAGAGAAACTGATAGACTCTCAAAAAATTTTGAATAAAGAGAACAATAAAAGCAAAACTTGTATGAGTTGTCACTCATTTTATCACATTTTTTTAATGAATTTATTTTTAATTCTTGTTTCCTTCGTTAGAATCTGATACTACAGTAAAAAAACAAATTAATGGCAAATTTTTATAGAAATTTGGAATTAATATATTCCAGCGATAATTGAATTTTAATAAATTAAAAGGAAAGAAAAGTTTTGATAAACACTTACAGTTCATTTAATATTACCATCTCTTTGATATTACCATGCTTTTGAACAAGGAAATAAGTTGGATATAATTAGAGACAATCCTACACATTTTAGAATTACCTAACCTTACACTTTAGTATGAAAACTAGAAGCTATTGTCTAAACTGAGTCCACAATTTAAAACTGAAAGGCATTGCATTTAACTCGGATTACAAATAAAAGTTTATTCAAAGTGTTATTTTACATACAGTTTGTCTTTACATCGAAGATGAGCTCATTTGCACGATATATGCGTTAAATATATCACATTTAATGTTTGTATAATTGACTTTCAGTCGAATATTTTGTAACTTTAGATCTCAAGTTATTTTAGAGTCAAATAGTGTTTGAGGTCTTTATTTAATTGATTACTAAAATCGATGTTTTTCTTCTGATAAGATATTTAATGTTTATATGAGTCAATTGATACCTAGAAATAAGACCAAAGCAAATATAAAACTGATGGACACTTTGTGAGGATCGACGCACTCTAACCATTGAGACTTTCGTTGATTTAATTATATATTTCCTCTTAGAAACTGAATTAATGTTTTATGTGATCTTGAATTAGAGGAAAATTATTGAAATTTATTCGCAATCAAATTAGATATTTCCGTTTTATGGAGTGCTATACTCGCTCTGATTAATAATAATTATCCGATTCATCACTGAATGTCAAATTATTCGTATCACACAATAGTTCAAAGGGTAAATATTCTGCTTTTTGTGAAAACACCTCTCATTTGTGAATTCATTCTTAACTCAACTCTATTTTAAGCTTACTTTTAGATTTCTTCTATTAAATAAGCTAGTAAATTTTAGATGTATATTTCAGGAGTAGCCATAGGGAAGGGTATTTTGGGATACCCCCTTCCGAGGTTTGAAAAATTTCAAAATACCCCCTGAGGTTTTGAAAACCTTAACACCAGGGATGGCCAAGGGGGGGGGGGGTCAGACCAAAACCCCCCTGTCGGCAAAAATTTTGAAAACCCCCCCCCCCTATGGCTAACTTTGTTTTAGTGGGGAAGAGCCAAGGGCCTTTGCAT
>JAQIWF010001836.1:0-10651 GCA_034694965.1 Ceratozetes gracilis
ACAGATATACAGATCAGTTGTAATCTTTGGCCAAACACTAATTTGCTTCTTACACACATTCCGGCTCTTCCTCTCGAGGATCTCTTTCCCAACAAGAAATACAATTTTCTTATCGCATAATCATATAAATTAAGTCAAAATCACTTCAAATTAGAGATCAAAAGTTTTTTTTTATAATTCATATAAATCTCTTTCATTGTCTTTGGACTCAACTGTAAGAGGAGTGAAACACTCATTAATTAATATTCACAATATTTTAGTAATTAATATATTGAGTTCGTAAATGCAACTCATCATCACTTTTAAAAGTATTTCCAGTGTTTTATAAATAAATTGTAAAACAAATACTTTTTAATTAACATTTTAAATTAAAATAAAACAAAACTTAAATTAAATTGAGATCAGGGTTAGCCAAGCATTTTGACCTCCAGGAGGGTCAAGGTGTCTTTTAGCAAAATATTGGGCAAAACAATAGTAATTGCTCTGTAATTTCGATTCAAATACAGTTAAACTATTGAAAAGCTAGCAAGGGCCAAGAGGCTATTTTTTCAGATAGGGATTTGGTTTTAGGCTGATCCTCCCTTGGCATACCCTGACTGAGAGGAGTATTTGCTATAAACTGAAACAAAATCAGATAAATTAATTTTTTTTATTAAAAATAAGATTTAATAATTAAATGTATATATCCAGGAATGCATACAAATAGATAACATGTGTTATATTAATTGTGAAATATTTAAGAATTTTATCTAATAAGAGTCTATTAGAATCTATCTAATAGAGTATAATACTCTATTAAATCACAAATTAAAGGAAAAAGAGACTTCACCTAGGTGTTCCTTTCATAATAATATTGAAAGATGTGTAAGATCTGATAAAATCGATTTAAAGTAGAATTCTTGCACATCATTGTACTAGTTTATCATAAATAAACATTTTTACATTCATTAAACAGTAAACGTATATTATTTCAACTTTGAACACACCTTTGAATTTCAATTAACTTAAATAGTTTATAAAAATGAATAGAGAAAAGTCTGGTAATTAAATAAATAAGTAATTTATATAATATTCTTATGAATTCATATCTTGTTTGCAATTTTAAGATAAGTTTAATGTTTGTGTTTATTCAATAAAAATAAATAATTTATTAATAGTTGGAATCACTTCTGTAATGAGACAAAAATAGAATCCAATTAAATAAAAGGCTTTCAATAATTAAGGCCTGAATTTGGGTCTGAAATCGAATCCAAAAGCGAATAATTATAAAACAAACGGTTTATTAAATATCAAGCAATTGAATGAATAAAATGACCCCAATTGACAATTACTGCTTTAAATAGTGTAAATTCATTTCAACAACGCTCTCACATTTCAGACGTAAAATATGAACACATTTTCAAATATCTATCAAAAGTGAAGATCACATAACATTACAAAAAGTCATTTCCTTTTTGGATAAGAAGCAAATAAATTCTGAAATTAATGTCTGGCGAGAAATAATTGATAATTTAAGGATTCAGTTATCTAAACATTATCTTAAATAAGAATAAATATTTTAATTTAAAGCATTTTCTTTGAGAAAACAGTCATTTATTTAATAATTTTTTCAGAATTTAATGTATTTGAGGAAAGTTTTTCCTTTTCTTAAAGGTTGACAACATTTCCAGTATTTTGAGTGGAATAGAGATTAAAGGAACTATATGTTTGGCATTTTTGTCAACCGAGAAACTATTCCACAAGAATTAACAAGAATAATGCGATAAAATTATAAATCTATTGATATTCATGTTTCATAAGTCACACGAAATAAGTATTATCTAATAGTTTTCCTTCAATTTCTTCCTTAATTCCAATGAGAATATTAGTTAATAATATCTTAAACTAAATACAAATAAAAAAAACTTTTATATAAAACTATTATACTCTTAAAGAATGTGTAATTTGTCGACAAATAGAGAAGTAATATATTATTTGTTTCTTCCTGTTGTAAATCATTTCAAAACTTATCAAATATTATATTTCTTGCGATTAAATCTCATTTACTGTTAGGCTTTGCTTTAGAAAAGACAATAAGTTTGAGCTTTAAGTGAAAATTTCATTTCATGACATGTCATATAACTTGCATTCAATTATATAAATTTAAATAATTATAAGAATTTGGAATAAAATTAAGTTTGAAATTAGTGGATAAAATTGTTGACATATCTTGTGAGGAATGGCCATAAATTGTGTCTAAAAATAAAGGCCTCAACTTATTGGTATGAATGGAGACAAAAAAACAATAGGAAAACAAATTAAAGGATTTAGATATAAATTATGATCACATTATAAGTGGAGGAATAATATATTTATAATTCTTATACTCAGGAATAATAGGGACATTCCTCTACTAATCAACAATTTGAAGATCTGCTCAGGTTATGGCAGGGGAGGGCAGTAGACAGACCTCTATAGAGCTTTTAATGCTGACATTACATGCACTGTATTGTATCAAAAATATAGTTATTTTAATCTATTATTATAAAAGAGTCCAATTATGCTCCACGAGAGCGAAAGATAGAGAGAGAGAGAGAGAGATTGTGTAGGATGATAATGTTTGGACACAAATGATGATAACTAGCGTTTGTGACTTGTGTTTGAGGTTCACGACATTTATTATGCTTTCTATGATATTAGATTTGAAATGTAGAGAAGATATAGAGCACAGCTTCCAAGAGAGCTATGAGTGCTATGTTTGTCATTTCCAAATAAATCTCAATATTGGGATAAAACACATGTTTGTGGATCGAACAGAGCTTTAATGCTATTCAGAAGGAAAGGTAAAACCCAGTGAGAAATGGTTGCAAGAAATTGGATGAGATCCCTATTCTATCATTTTGTGAACATTTTGCTAACATTTTAGAGGAACTCTGTTTCTCTGCGTCTCTCAAATCTACGTTTATTTTCCTCGTCTTTCACTATAATAGAAGACTTAGGCTTTGATTTGTTGTTTGGAAACTATGTCGTAAAGAGAAACTATTGTCGCTATTGATCGCTCAGTCGTCACACAATGGACTCGGAATAAGTTTTTATACACTATTTATGGGTCACATAAACTAATTTTGTTCGCTGTTTGATGTGTTGTCCGCTTGTTTAGAGAACATCTATTTCTCATATAAACTCTCTTTCCTTTCAAATTAAATTTCAATTGAAGTGGTGGACGACCGCCTTCTGAGTCGGTCACTGCTATGCTCTTACTCTGCTAATAATGTGTGCGATATAAATATGTTTATTCAAAATATATCACTCAAACAACTATTTGCTGGTTTAAAATTCGCTTTTGAAAAATGCATTTATATAAGAATGACAATAGATTTGAGTTTTTCTATGCTCTTGTGATGTAGTGATGGCTTCATTTCTTTTTGTACACCCGTTCAATAGCACCACCAGTTAAATGTGAATCTATAGCACAACTCATTGAATGAGATGAGAGCTCACACTGTGCTCTACTGTGCTCTACAGTGCTCTACTGTACTCTACCACAAATATGAATGATATACATATATAATGTGCATAACGTAAGGCATCTAATTTTACATAAAAAATATTGTCGAGTCGTTGCATCAAATGATGGCTTTCTAAAGAAAGACATGGGTTTGCAAAGTATGGTCACAGTTAGCACTATTAGCTCTATTATCACTCGGGTATACCCATTGTCAGTATTGGTAGCGATGTACGCGTGTTTGTATTAACATATTTCTTCATCCATTACTCTATCAAAGCTGGGCTAATACTAATGGTTTCTAACTTTGTTAGCACTTCTCAATGCAATTCTCATTCTTCAGAAGTTATACTTCTATTAAATGCATAAATCGTTGAACAGAATGACTGAAACGAAAAGAAAATTAGAGAATATTTGAGATCTCTTGGGTTTAAATGTAATGCTCTGATCGCATGATCGTCTTCTCAGACATTCAATGACCAATAGAGCGATGCATTATTACTCCACTTATTCTCTTCTCAATTAAAGTGATTTTATTCAAATAACTATCAAATATCAGACATTTAAACGAATTGATATTTCATTCATTCATTCATTTTAGTATCACTTACTTCAATATATAGCATGGTCACTAATTATTTCCCAAAGAAATCTGGATTTAAAATTCTAAAGTATTTGAGCTTGGTCAAATCCACATAAGATTTTAAAACGCTAAACAACCTTTAAACATATACAAGATTTCTCATTAAGTTTTAGATATTATTTGTTTTTTTTTCTTCAAAACAATAGCAAAGACTCTCAAGAATTTGTGGTCTCATTTCTGACCACATGAATGCAATTTCACATTAAACTTATAATTAATTAATTTGTTATATTTTATATTATAATTCAAAATTTGGCTTTAATTTAAAAAATATTTGTTGAATCAAATTTTGGAGAGTAGCAGGTTGATACTCTTCTTCAACTTGGATTATTGTGTTATTAAATTCTGTGCAATTTATGACATCCCTTCTATGTAGAATGAACGCGATAATGATCTCTCTCTCTCTCTCTCTCTCTCTCTCTCTCTCTCTCTCTCTCTCTTGCTTTTGTGAGCGAAATAGTTTTCATTTAATATTTTATCATTCAATGGGATATTTTAACCTATATATGGACTTTATTTAAGAAGATTTCAACTCAAGTGCATCTCATGGGAGTCACGGCATCAGAACATTTGGGATCTGAACAAATCAGCGCAAAGCCATGAATGAATCAAAAGATACTCTTTTTTACTCTATTCAACGGCTAATGATTAATGGGAATGAAATTTGACGTCTTTTTAAAGTCAAATACTCTTAAACTTATATACAGAACCGCTTTTCAACTGCTTTTTACTTTCAACTAAATCTCCACTTCTTTCGTGTAAACCATTTCTCTCCCAATTGATAGAGTAATCATCACTTGGTTTGCATCCAAACACTCAACAAATTTCCTATTTTAAGCTTTTAGTGGCAATCATTCCAACATTTTAGCAAGTTGCACTTTTATTCCTGTGAAGTTTATACACTGATTTTGTATTTTTTTCTCATTCATTAAATATTTTAAATTACAATAAGGAAATGTTTGCAAATTAAATACTCTGCTTAAAGGAGGTGGGGGTCAAGCCAAAAGCCTACAAGAAAATTAACTTGATAGGCTTTACCATTACTAAAACTGTATAGAATGGTATAACAAGCTTTACCAATATTTATGAATAAATATTGAATAATAATGACTTTAATACTCAAAAATATGAGCTCTAATATATAAGTCATGTAAAGTGATGAGTGGATAACTTATTTAACATGCAGTATGGTACATGCTAATCAATGAAGGGGACAATAGAACTTTCAGTCCACCTGATTCTAGTATGCCATCTTGGGTGGTGGAGCTGGAGCTGGAGATACCATCGCGTATTATGGGGGATTCTTCCAAAACACGGGTAAGCATAGGAGTAACCATAGGGGGTAAACCGGATACTCCCCTGAGCTCCGAGATTTTCCAAAATACCTTCCTTAGCTTTCCAAAAAATTGTAATACAAAACCGCAAAGAAACGAAACCCCCTCAATTATGGCCGGGCCATTTTGTTTCTAAAAACCCGCCATTTTGTTCGCCATTTTTGCTAAATTAGTTAATTTAACTGGATTTAAACTGTATTTATGCTAAATTAAGGCTAATCTAGCCGAAAAATAGCAATTAATGTATATTTAGGGACAAAATGGCTTCTTTTTGGGCCGCCATCTTGGATTGGCGGTCATTTTACCCTCTCCTGATACCCCGCTGAGATTTGAGAAAAATCCGCCATTTTACCCCCCTGACCATCGAGTTGGTTACCCCTGGGCGTAAGTAATTTTCGAACGTCCCCTAAGAGGTTTCATTCTTTTGGTTTCAATTTGTACAGTCTTAAACACATAGTCCATTTTGATAATCTTAATTTTGAATGTTGTTAAACTTAAAAACCAGAAGATATACTATAAAAAGTGAAGTATAAAAATATTAAGTTAGCTTGCTAATATTTGAAATTCTGCAATAAGAATTTGAATTAAATATTTGAAGGATAAATTAAAGCTTTCAACTTTAAATTTTACACAAACAAATCTTTTGAATATTTCAAATGTAAACTTGTAAGTAGTTTCGATTTTTTATCAACATTTTTAAGTTATTTCAAAAGAAGTGAAATATTAAGCTTTAAAATAAGTAAAACATTTCTTCTCTTCAATATTTTTACTCTATATGTGAATCCTCTCCTTATCACTGCTTCCTCTTTGAAAACAAATTTTAAAAGCATTCAATTATATTGAAATATGCAAGATCATCTACAACAAACATAGAAAAATGAATGAAAACAATTAGCTACATCAATATTTTCATTTTATTCAATTTTTCTACTTATCCTGTTGAAATAAACTACAAAATACACCAATTTCAATATGCAAAAATGAGATGATTCTTTCAAATGAATCTTGACACTTTTTAAACAAATAATTGTCATCAATTGATAAGTGATTGAGGCATGAGAGAGCATGAGAGAGCATGGTGAGCTTGAGAGTGCACTTAACAATGCCTTATTTGGAGTAATTCATTGCGAAAGAAGTGAAAAAGACTTAAATTTAAAAGTGTAACAAACAATTGAATAATTGATGTCTAAATGCTTTGTTTCCTCTATTCTGTCGTCTCTTAAAAGAAATTTTCGTTCGGTTTTCAACCATTTCTAAAGAATCAGATTTATTGCAGAAAAGGTTTTTTAAACTAAAGTATAGTTTAATGTTTCAAAGGCTTAGTTCTGTTCACAGATTTAAACTTCAATTTTTCTTTATAAGACTCTAAAGACTTATTTATATTCAAACTATTTTAAGTATTTGTGTTCATCTCTAATGCATTTGATTTTTCAATTTAAATAAAGGAATTAATTTTTGAATAATTTATTTTCAATTTCAAGATTCGTCAAGAATTACAAAATCAATGCAAAAGTTATTTAGAATTCTTTTTGAAATACTTTGCAAATTACCTTCGGATCAAAAATTACTTATTATTAACTGATAAATAATTTGACTTTTAATGAAAATCACAAATCTTTATTTAAAGGGTGTGCAAGGTAATGTATCTTCAAAAACTGCTTAATTGAATTATGGTAAATGCTCCAGGCAATCATTGTAAACTCATAATAGAAATATTAATAAGCAATTAATTAATTCATCCATTTTGTTTATTGTAAAGCGTTTTGATTGTTGCGAACATATTTCCCCAATGATCAATCTCAATTTTGGTAAATATGAACACTATTATAAACTGTGCGTCATCATTAGTTTCACTCAACCTATTGATCATAAGTTGCACCAAGTTAAATCAATAATAGAATTTCAAAGAATGCAAACTATCACGATATGATACAACTGGTCTTCACAATCGATTAAATAATTGCTTAACTGTTATTTTAACCACTTATTGTCTCAACACTCAAATAATATCTCTTTTCTCTTCAAGTGAAACACATGACGAGGACAGAAGGATTTGAGTGATAATCAAAATAACTGCTTGATCACAAATGGTTTAATTTTAATTTAATTAATAATCTATATTTTATTAAATACTCACAGAATTATTGAACAGAATATACACCAATATTATTAGAATCGATAATATTTGTTAAATTTTTAAGCAAAAAATCATTAGATGAGTGCTTCTCATAATATTTAGCTTCTTTAAAAAAGAAAGTTTTCCTCAGAAATTTGAACTTATTGCTTTCTAAAATATTAATTATTTAAAATTAGATACTTAAGCGGAGATGTGATACCTCCCCATACCTGTGGGTAAAAAGAGCAAAAGAAATGTAGGTAAGATATACCACATCTTGGTTATCCCTTATTCCACTTGTATCACGCAATTTGGTTCTTCAATTTAACTAGATCACATATTAGTTGAATTATTTTATACAAACAATATGAGCTGACTCTAATTTATTCTACTTGAGGTTTGATTCATTTTTTGACAGATGTGCAAGAGCAATTCTTTATTAAAGCTCAAAATTACAAAAAGCTTACATACCGGTGAAGAAATTAATAAAGCAATATGATATCTAGGTAAAATATAATTATTCTCATCTCAATGTACTTGGCAATTTAGCAAAATTAAACGAAGATAAAACAATTAAAGAAATCAAATGGAAAGATGAATGAAAGAGCTTGCACATCTCTCATTCATTCATAGCAAACAAATTTTTATAAAAGCACTTCAATTGTTTGAAATGTTGACAATTCTTTGAATGTGAAAATAAATGTTAGACTGTTTGCAGGTTTAATTTGGGAAATATGTAAAGGGATGTATGAAAGCGTTCATTTAGGCATAAAAACCAATTTGTATGAAATCTTTTTTAAGCTTATGAGTCAATTAGCAAATCTCAAAGAATCAAATAATGACTTCTATTCGGGCATTAATTTCCAATTTCACGACTCGTTCGGTGAATGTATGACAAGAATAAACACGAAAAGCAGTATTTCTTAACCCATAATAATATTAGTGAACATATTATAGTGAATAATGAATTGAGAATTAAATAGCTCTCATTATTACACAAAATATATAATTGATTATTCATTTGTGAATTTTGGTAATTGCTTTGAAAGATAGCTCGAGGAATGTGTGAAATGATGAATTCACTTGTGGCCAAACCTCCAAATGGATCCCTTTCCTTTGATAAATGAATTTAATGCATGAAAACCAAATAAATTGATGAAATTATTTGCAAACTAAGGGCAAGACTTGTATATTAAAAGGCGGCAAACGATGGCATTGATATTCGGTGGCTTTGATTGTGTTTATGTCATATAAATTGGTTTAATCTTAATGTCAGAGTTTTGTGTCTTTTGTTATGCTTTTATAGATAATTCATTTCGTTATATAACTTCTTATTCTCGAATAACTCGACACAAACGCGAATATAACTCAATACAGATCTCATAATAAGTGAAATGCGTCCACAATGTGTCGAATCAAAGGAAGGCATACCCAAAGGCACAAAACTGCACTATCTCCTATTGTAGTGAATTGTATGCAGTGCCAGTACCAGTGCCAGAGCCGCAGGATTTCTATAAGTTAGTATCGACTAAAATGTTTGATGCTTTGATGGCTGATTACTCGGAGGAATTATCGCTTTTAAGGACCCATTATGGGTCCGTCAATAGAACTGTGCTGTTGGGGATCAGCACAAAAGAAGGGTACGTATGTATCTCACCCGTATCAATAAGTTCTAATGTGAGTCACTCAAATGTTATCCTATGAGGAGAACATCAGATTATCAGTACATCATTTACAGTATACGTGCGCTCGACCTGCACTCAGAGCACAGCACTCCACACAGCACTCCACACAACACTCTCAACATTCAATAAAGTCTATATACTATTGTATGGAGAGCTGAGTCTCACATTTACTGCAAAATTCTATATAATATTCTTTTTTCTCGTCTAATAGTTACCGAAACGAAGGCAAGAGTTTAATATTGATTACTCTATTGCGAGCACTTCACTACAGTTTGAATAAAAGCTATATTATTGCTATTATTGCTATTGTTTGGCAAATAATTCGGTTCACCTCAAGTAAGTCGATATTAAAAGTTCAATCGTCACTAATTGGAGTTTTGAAGGGAATCTGATTACACTCTTTTGGATACTCATTACTTAAATGTGAATTCACTAAATATGTCTAAATATTATTCTATTGCTTCTATTGCCTACATTTAGCTCCTCTAAGGACTCATATTTCCAAGTTTGTAATCTCGAGTTTCGAGAACACAAATTGGAGCCAAAATTGTCTTCTATTCACAATATAATAACTGAGTTCACAATTAAATGAATAGAAACCAAAAGAAAGAAAAATAACGATTCAGTGAATTTGATTTGTAAATTGACATTAAATGCTTGAAATTAACCAAATTATGACAAAATCTTAAGTTAAACAAAAATTTACTCAAAGGTATTGTCAGCGGATTATTCTTGTCTTCACTCTAACAATAGAGTACTTAAATGGACATAAGTGGGGATAATTGACCCGCTATTGTACTCTTTACTCCAATTTTGGGTTTCCTCAAACTCTGAATAAATGTTTGTATAAATGGTCACAAAGTGGTCGACCACTTAATAATACTATCGTTTTGGACAGAACCAAGTTTTGACATTTAGAATAAATCCCGGATTGAATTTTGTGGCTTAAATTCAGAGTATTTAAGTCAAAGTTAAAGTTAAAGTTAAAGTTAAAGTTAAAGTTAAAGGTGCCAATTAGGGATTGCCTCGACTTAACATACGATTTCATACAAACAATTCATTTGTATTGAATATATGAGCAAAATTGTGTGAAATTGGACTCGGGTAACAAATGGTAACAAATGGAGGTTTGCTTGAATTAGTTGACTCAATGGTTGCCAATAAGAGCCGAGCTATTATAATAGCAGCCAATAGGCAGGCAATGGTATGGGAGAGCGCCTGCTCCACATCAGTCCACATCACTTGCCATAAGATTATTGCATTTAACTAAAGTTTGTGACAAATATCTCAAATTCTCTCACTTTTCGCTCGAGTCTATTGATTGGGTTTAAACTCAAACTACAATTTGCGGCAAAACTTGTCTGAAGTGAACATTAGTTTAAGTGTTGT
>JAQIWF010001837.1:0-10650 GCA_034694965.1 Ceratozetes gracilis
CAAAGACATTGCATACATCCCTTTATTATCAAAGGACATAATTCACTCCATTATTAGCAAAGACATTGCATACATCCTTTTATTATCAAAGGACATAATTCACTCCATTATTAATAGATAGTCAACAATGGATTTTCAAAATATTTCAAAAATATTTGTCATTGTTGCTAATTTTCTTTATTAGCAACGTAACGTGCCTCGTTATTAATAAAAGAGCCCGTTAATAATAAACAAAATATTTTTCTTTATTAACAACAAGAGGGGGTGGGGGATCAGTTTAAAAGTTTCATACATTATCAAAACTATATAAAGAATTTTTCTTACGAAATGCTATTAAAAATTACAATTATAGTCAAATGAATTTTTGCTATGCCCCTGCCCTTGACCAAAATGTTTCCAAAATACCCTCCCCTAACGGGGGGGGGGTCGAGACAATTTTTAAAGCCTAATTCAAATTATGAGACAATTTTATTGTGAATATTTAATGCATTTTTATGCAAACCATGAATTGTCCAATTCATATAATAGTGTTAAAATATACTTGATAATTTATCATTGATAAATAAAGTAGACATAGCCTTAATTTGATAGCTGTCTGTGCAATAGAGGGCTCATAGAATTACATCCAGTTATCTATCCTCTCATCAAATGCTTATTTTACTCTTAATTCGATACCTTTTGTGAGACTTCTTTAACTCATTGTCTGTTCATTTAATTGACTAATAAATGAGAAAAAGAGTGATTTGTGACCACTTTATAGTCATTCTTCTTATTTGGATCCTTAAGTCATATTCAAAATTAGTGACAATCGATGTCATAGAGAGCGACAACTTTTGGCAAATATTACAGTTATTGACAAAACAAAACATAAAAACCTCTCAAAGATTTGATATCGACTTTCAACGCAAAGGTTCTTAAGTTACCATCACTTGAATCAAATCAATGGCCGCTTCCATAAACAATGACGACTCCAGAGTTTACTCAACAAATAAGACACCATTTCTGATTGGAGTCACCGGTGGAACTGCTTCGGGAAAGGTATGTCTCAATTTTGACCTCTTATCTCAAGAATGAACCAAATCTGAAGTGTTTGATGAAAGTCGACAGTTTGCTCACGAATTATGGAACAGTTGGGCGAAGACAGTGTCGCCAATCGAGAGCGTCGAGTGGTCTGTATATCACAGGATAGCTTTTATAGATCACTATCTCTTGAGGAGCGGGCGCTGGCCTTCAAAGGTAACTTTGATTTCGACCACCCGTCCGCTTTTGACGAACAGCTTATGCTCGACACTCTTAATGACATTCTTGAGGGCAAAACAGTTCGGATCAGAAAATACAACTTCAGAGAACATTTAGTGTAAGACAAAGGTTGTCCCAAATTTCTCTTTGACTTAATATCTTCTTCAGTGGTGAACCTGATCAAACAGTATATCCGGCGGATGTGGTTCTTGTCGAAGGAATTTTAGTCTTTTATTTCCCAGAAATTCGGAATATATTTCACATGAAATTATTCGTCGACACCGACTCCGACACAAGACTTTCTCGAAGAGGTATTCATTTTCTTATCACTTCTTAAAGAATGTAATCAATTGTTTGAATTGAAGTCTTACGGGACGTAAAGGAGAGGAACAGAGACTTAGAGACAGTTCTCAATCAGTACACAAAGTTTGTGAAACCAGCCTTCGAAGAGTTCTGCCAACCGGTAAGACATCCTTTTTTAAGATGTTTTTATCCATTGCTGACAATATCCGTGAAATAGACTAAAAAGTACGCGGATGTGATCATCCCTCGCGGGGCCGACAACGGAGGTATTCATTCAATTTGTTTATTATTAATAATCTTATTCTATAGAAAGCATTAATGACTTTCAATAAGTCTTTCTATTGACTGACTGTCGACTCTCTCCAAGACCTCAATTTGGACTCAATTTTAAAAAGTTTTGTTTATTTTTGTATTTCAGTTGCAGTAGAATTGATAGTCAATCGAATTGAGAAATTGTTTGATTACTATCCGCTCCACTTAAGTAATAATGAAGACAACTCTAAGGGGCCGACAGGACTCTCCAATCCAAAAACCAATGCCGTCCAAAATGGAAGAGATCTGTCCCCGAATTTCGCAGTCAGTCGATAGGAATACTTACCTTTTTTTACCCGATTTTTCGCCGCCTTTTAATCAAAGTTTTGAAACATTTTTTACGAATATTTATATCAATTTTTAAACATTTTTTTGCATTTTTCTAATCGATTGGGTTTTTGAGAGATTTTATTTAAGTATTATTTTCTGTACTCTTTGTAATGAATGGAGACTTATATCAAAAACTAATTAAATATAAGAATTGTTTTCATTTTTGTAAAACAGTTGCAATTGATTTGATCGTTCAGACAATAAAGGATTTGCTTCAAAATCCACGAATACGTTCTTCTAGTCCTTTGTCGCCACCGCCTAATCTAAGGGCACAAATGGATCAGTTCCGGAGGTCTGCTGTCACCCGAAGTGTTTCAGTTGGCTCTTCGAACTCTGCGAACACCTCTTCGCGTCCGCATTGAATGCAATTATTAAACAGATTTACTGCTATTTTGATCACAAAACTTGTTAATCATTTCCGACAATATTTTACTAAAATAAGTATTCATTTCATTATTGTTTAAATGTTTGATCGCTTTTAATATAAGTTATTATATAACAGAAACCGGTATATAATGAAAGTGATGACAATTTCTCTCCGTTTTTAATCTTTTGTCTTATTTTAATGTTTTTAATGTCAGAGATTTGTCTGAATGTCGTTTGAATGGAAAGTGTCTTAAATGCGATTCAATTATTTTTATTATCAAAATATAATTGATTTGTAATGAAATTTAATATTAAAATATGTTTATTACTCCAAATGAGAAGTTATTTAATGGAGAGGGAGAGCGGCATCTCTTTCACTACTTCTTTGAGCAGTTGGAGTGCTGTAAAAGCCTTTTGAACGCATTGAGTGTTGGCTTCCCTTTCAGTGATATCTGAAGAATAAAAATTTAGTGACGAATAGAAGTACTAATCAAACCTTTGAGCCAAAGCTGGAGTTCAACCATTTGGAGAGACATTTCATTTATTAGATAAATGGGGGGAACACTCATCAGAACCATACAAAAGGCGAAAATCAAGGCTTCCCTCACATACCTGTATTCAATTAATAATCAAATATATAATTATTTGTTTCATTCATTTACTTACACTTCAGAGTGATATCTAAAGGCAAGAATGAAGTCCAAGAGTTCTCTTCCCATTTGTTTAGTTATTGGACTGAATGACACATTTTTGATGATCATTGCGAGGGTATAGAGAAGCCGACCGAAGACGTAGTGATCCTCTTCTAATAAATCGAATTTAACTTCATTTTTGTCGATATTCTTCAGAAGTGGGAAAAAGAAATGTGAGACAAATGGTGCCAAACGATTGACGAATGACTTTTCGGTGTCTTTCGACTTATGGGACAAGATTTTGGTCTTTGACTCAATTCGTGAATTCACGACTTGTTTCCAATGAATTTCTGCATTTTTCTCCTCAATTGAAACAATAGACTCGTCTTTAATATTACTTTCTTTGAGATTCACGTTTGTATTGGAGGAGAGTTCAGTGCTCGCAGACAATAGCACTTCCAATACATCCAGTCTTTGGCGTATTGTGTGGTTTTCAGCATAAAATTGTGAACACAAATAATTGGCCACAGATTTAGGTGAAGAGACACACAATGAGATGAGGGCTTGCATTCGATATCCGATAAAGTCGTCGACACCACAGCTATCGTTCAAACCCAATAAGATTTGCGTGAAGTCTACCGCTATTTCATGGACTGAATCACAATTGTTTCGGATTATCTGCTCTGCATTTTTAAGACAAGATGTGAACCATTGAGTCTTCTCCGGGTCTAATAGCCCTTCCATACAATCGCGTAAATATATGGGTTTTTTCATGTCTTCAATGGGCTTATCATTAGACAAATCATATGGAATCAAATCACTGTCTTCATCGTCATCGCTGTCCAAACCATTATTTTTTGATTGAGTTAAGAGTCGTTCCCCTTTAGGACTATCCTTAGGAATACTTTGAATATTCTGTTCAGAACTTTTGATATCATTTTCATTACAATTATTGAGGAATAAGTCATTTAAATGTTTAATGTCTTCATTTTCTTCGATTTCGAAATCAATTTTATTGTTTTGCTGACAAAATAAAGACATTAAAATCTGGCCAACAGTTAGACCAATATTTCTAAACTCTGTTTGACTGTTCTTCAGATGTATTTCAATGCCATTCATTGTAAGTCTTCTAAATTTGTCCTCGACTTCAGTGAAATCAATACTTTTGATAAATCGGGAGCTAATCATAAGAGCGCGGGAGAGGTATAAGTGCTGTGAATAACTCCTATACTTAATGGCACTGCAATTACTCCACGCATTCAATAAGTTATTGAAGGCTTCAAACAATAATTGCAAACAATTTTCACTTAAATAACCGAAAATATTGACCAAAATTTGGTCGCTTTTAAACTCTTTGATTAACAGGAATTTGTTGGTCACTAAGAACTTGATTTTAGGATTTGTTTCCACACTTTTACCGATTATCCAAACTATTGTCTTATGATTGGAGACCAAACCAAACAAACTTGTAATCAATACTTCGATATATTCTTGTTTTGGCGGACAAACTATTAGTCTGTAAGCAATTCTGCGCCAAATGAAGTCATTTTGACATTTGATTATCAATTTATTCATAATTTGTTTGAAAACAATGTCTGAGAATCCTATGAAAGCGATTCTTCCCATAAGTGATGACAGGAATTGTAGCGAAGAATCTGTTCCGCTGTCTATCACTCGAAACACTTCTTCAATACATGAATATATGGTTTCCACGATTCGATTGAAATATATTTTTCGGTCAAATTCTTGTGAATAATTTGATTTCATATTATTTGAGACGATATCCGGAATCGACACTAAAATTGTCTCTAATTTTAAACCAATTATTTGTAATTCGGTTGAAGACATTTGACATGTTTTGAACAAAAGTGTGGCCAATGTTTTGTCACAATAGATATAATCTCTTATTAAAGACAATAATTTGTTTCTTTTAAAACTATTTTCTTTCAATTGAGTGAAACTATTGACAAGAATGAAGAAGACATCGAAATCGGGTTTAAGAAGTTGTTTGTCGAACACCTGTTCATCACTTTTGTCACTAAAAGTGTTGGCATTTAAAGAGTCAATCAATCGATTGATTACTAAATTCGTGTCAATCGAGTGATCGTCTGATGAACTCATCTTTAATTCACTTTTGATTCACAAATAAATAATTAAAAACACTTCAAATGTTTTGTTTATTTTTTCAAATAATTTGTTCATAAATAACATACAAATGCATAAAAATGTATTTTATTGCCCTTTAAACTGTCAAAATTATCACATGTCCAATATGTGAAATGACCATTGTGTTCAAATGTCAATTTTATTAACCAATGTGAATTCAGATCTTTGAATATTTGAGAATTTTACTTAATAAATAGCAGTGTCAATTTTCCAGTATTGTTTTATAAAGTTATTTATCTCTCTCATGCCATATGTTGCAGAATTACCCTGGTTACTGGCATCCCAGTAAATGGCCCCGATTATTGCCTCGACAAAGTCACCAAATTTGTCAAACTTAGCTTTCTCAAAACTGGGATGAAATCTAACCACTTCCATATGCTTGATATTCAGTGATATGGCAATACGTTTAAGCTTTTCATTTCCTTCGAGTTCTTTCCTTTTATAAGTTAAATCACCTTCTTTATCACCAGGATTCTTTGTAAAAATAGCGACACTTATCGCTTGCTTTAAGAGTGAGTCGCCCAACCATTCCAAGCGCTGGTAAGTCGGTATACCCTTATTATCTGTCAGTACACTGTTATGTGTGAGGGCTTGATCCAGTAGATTTAAATTACTAAACTTATATCCAATTTTCCCTTCAAATTGATTTAATCGCTTTTTCCGTTTATCATCCATTAAGCTAGTTGAAATAAAATATTTGTCATAAATAAGAACATTTATACCCTTTTCTACTGAGCCATAATGGACTGCCGGTCTTGAGTGGTTTCAATATGGTCATAATTATATTACCATATTATCTTACATGCGAGATCTTGTAAAAAGTAATTTACTGAAGTATCTCGTTATAACTTACTTGAAGTAGTAAGGCACAATTAACCAAAAATATCCAAATTCACTTAATAAAATCTAGCATAAAGTGAAATAAAACGGTAAAAACGTACATAAAACCCATGGCAAAAGATTACCTCCGTTAATTTTGCAAGAACAATTTTAAATCAATTAAAACTCCAAATGGCAGTGATATTTAAACTAATTAATCATGAACAAATGATGCAAATAGTATCAAGCAATGCACTCAAATGCCGCCAATATTGTAATGACAATGGACTGACTTATTATTCAACCGACTTTTTCATTGCTTGTCATTGCATTGACAACCAATCAAAGATGAGTATTACCGTAATGCCTCACATAGTGGCGCATGCGCTCTTATTGTGGTATCATGAACTATGCATGTGCTTATATGTGAAGTAATACGGTAGGTCATTGATCTCATCATTTGTTAATAAATAAAAATACAAATAAACTATTTTTTCAGTATTAATACTAGATATTAGGGATTTGACAAAATAAATATTCCCCATTTTTAGTGACAAAAAGGCCAGGAATTAATATTTACATCCAATTTATTTAGAAAATAAGGCAAATTTAGAGGAGAGTGTTGAGAGCCGTTAACTCCTGTTTGTCCAGAGGTTTCAAATCAAAACCTTTGAGTTCTTCCTTTCCCTCCAATTGTCTCAATTGATCCACTTTTGGCTTTAAATCATTCCTCAAATCATTGATTCTTTTGTTCAAATCGTTCTGATCTTCAGTTATAATAGTTTTTGCGGAACTGACTCTCGTCTTAACGAATGAATTACCGAAACAAAGCCATACCTTATTTGACTACAAATACATTAAACAATACTTTAATAGTAATTAAGAAGAAATCAAAAGACAAATCATTACTTCTTTACTCAAATTGTGATGCCTTTTGATAGCACTTAAAGCCTCTCTATTTTGATTAACCTTCACATTCAAGTCTATTATCTCCTGCTTTGCTTTAAGAATATCTTCGGCCACTTCCTCCACATTTTGCAAAGTATTTAAAACTTCATCCATTCGTAAAGACTTTAAATTAGTTTAACTAAAGATCTTATAAAAAGATTTTGAAATAACTTCGACGAAATCAAAACAAAAACATGTGTTTGAAATCACACATAAATATCATTACATCGGGACTACACTCAAGTCGTATCACAATTGCATTCATTGTTACTCTTTATTCAAGTTTAGGGGGAAATGAATATTGTTTTAAGGGTTCGTCATTAAGTGACGGCATATTTAAATGTCAACATTCAATCAATTTTATTTTCAAACTTCTTGCAAATAATATCTTTAAAGATAAAAATGCCCATGGTCAACATTGATTATAATTCAATAGAGACGTCAATAGGGCAGTTAAGTTCAAGCGATAAAATAAAAGAGTTGAAGATTAATAATGACCCTGGTCTCCAAAAACTGTTTTATGGAAGTCAGGAAATGGTCAAAGAATTAATCAATCGATCAAATGAAGAGAAAAGTGACAAAACTATTGAAACGATTGAAGGCAATAGTGATCTAATCTCCAATCAATATGAGGGGGGATTCAAACTATGGGAGGGTTTATATGATATCATCGAATATCTTAAAGAATTCAAAGTTTTAGACAACTATTTAAATGAACAGAATATCAATGTTTTAGAAGTAATTGAATTTTGAGTTCAAACTAAAAACTAATTTTACTCTTTTTCCTCAGTTGGGCTGCGGCTCCGGTTTGGCCTCAATTTATGTGTCGAAGAAGTTATTGAGTTCTAATTTATATGTCCAAGACTTCAATGAAGAAGTTGTGAGATATTTCAGTGCAGTTAATGTCTTATTGAATAATCAAATGGATTCACAAATCATTTCGCGTTTCAATTATATGTACGGCGACTGGTCTGCCATCGCTGATGAACTCAACTCTTCTGGTCTTAAGTTTGAGCTAATCTTGTCTTCAGAAACACTATATAATTGCGATAATTACCAAAAGTTTGTAAAAGTTATTAAAAGCAGTTTATCGGAAACCGGATCCGCTTATATCGCCTCAAAGTCTCATTACTTCGGTGTCGGCGGCGGAACCTATAGTTTTATGGATTATATTGAAAGTGATGGACAATTAGAGTGTCATATTTGCCACGAAATCGAAGCGACACTAATTCGACAAATTCTTAAATTAAATTTCAAAAAATGAATTTAAGTTTTTGTTATTTATTTCACAATTTCATACAAATTATAATAAAATGAAATAAATATTAATAAAGTGTTTAACAAATAATCAGTTAATTAGGGCTCAAATTTCCAATAAAATTCGAGAAAATCATTAAAAAGAATAGAAAAACGAGTTTTAAGTAAAATATCTAAAATGTCGACAAATAAGTGGTCATAAGTCTAAATAAGCCAAAGAACAAGAAGTGTGGGAATTATATCCAATCATATATTACCGAACTTTGAGTTTAGTCACAACTTTACGGCCATATTATGGATAAATCGGAAGTGTTTAGGAAGAGGTTCGACACATTGTGGCGTCGATTTGTGTGAGTTGTGGACACAACAGCATAATCTTCTTTCTGTACATCTGATGGCTTGCGATCGGATTGCGCTCAAAATAAACGGTTCGCAAACTCTTCAACTTTTCGAGGACTTCCAGGTCTTTCCAATCATCGATATTGTTGTCATTAGACCACAACTCTTCCAATTGGAGCAAATGGTCGATATTCTCCAGTTTTTTCATTCTGTTCACTGCAATATCTAAAGTGACTAACTTTGTGTTGTTTTGGAGGCCTTCCAGTGTTTGAATGCCATTATTACTGATATACAAGTGCTCTAAACTGATGGTCTGATCCAAGCCCTCAATTTTGACGATTCTATTACTTTGAATACTTAAAAGATCCAAATTCTTGAGTGAATTCAAGCCATCGATTTTAGTTATCTTATTCTTTCCCACAAAAAGACTCTTTAGATTAACTAAATTATCCAAATTCTCGATAACTCTGACCCGATTTGATCCCAACTCCAAGAGTTCCAAATTCACTAAATTATCCAAATTCTCGATTTTAGATATTTTATTATTAATTAGGAATAGTTTCTTCAGATTAACCAAATTCGACAAATTCTCAATTTTCCTGATCCTATTGAAAGACAGATCCAAAACTCTGGACAATAAAAGAGAAGAACATATAAACCAATGAATATAACAAAATAGAGAACTGACTCCAAGTTTGTCAAAGAATCCAAGTTTTCAATTTTGGTGATTTGATTGTCATATAACTCAAGTTCTTTAAGTGTCACCAATTGGTTGAGTCCTTCTATTTTCTTAATTGTATTATTTCTTAGACCCAAGAACTCAGTCTTTGTGAGCACTGAGAATATGGCCATCGATTGTACTCTCGAGTGATTTAATTCAATTTCAAGCGCTTCCAAATCCAAACGGATTTTCTCGTTGTTGTCATCTGATATCCAATTCATTGATCAAAAGAGTGAAATCATTCAAATATAAATACCATTACTAATAGGATTGCTATCATTGAGTTGATCCACATTCTCGACAATCCTACACTGAAAACAAAAAGACATCTAAAATATTATTATAATAATTTTTTTAATTAGGTTTACAATTAAATTGAAAAGTTTATTAAATAAAATTGAAAACAATATTCATTAACATTACGTTCAACAAAATAGAAGCCTCACATCAATTACGTTGTTTTTTGTTTGAAGTGACCACATGTTTGACACTCACATTGAATTGAATCACTTTTTAATTATCACTTAATTGATTTCAATCTTTAACTCAATGTCCGCAATGAGTGGAACCAATCGGTAAATAAAATGAGATATAAATCATAAATCGATTTATGATTTTATTTCTCTTATAGAGTGGACGACAGCGACGAAGAGAGTATTGCCTCCCATTCAGACTATAGTCAATACGAATACCTTGACTTCGAGGAAGGTATGACTTCTTTCAAATACAATATAAGTATTCATTTTCTTTAAATTACAGCTCAATCTATAATTGGATCCATTGAAGACTTGACAGAAGTCGAAGTCATCTCAATATCAAACGAGGAGTCACTGGTCGGCGCTATAGGAGGTGTCGAACCTGAGAGGAATAAAGTTGTTGATGAGAGTGGGGTTCCGATAGAAGACTACTGGACCAAATCTGACACTTGTGATTGGCCACAACAAACAGACATCAAGATCTTCTTTGATGATAACACGAAAAGTTAGTCCATTCCCCTCTCCCTCCCTCTCGCCCTCCCTCTCTCTCTCTCTCACTCTCTCTCTCTCTCTCACTCTCTCTCTCTCGCCCTCTCTCTCTCTCGCCCTCTCTCTCTCTCTCGCCCTCTCTCTCTCTCTCACTCTCTCTCTCTATCTCTCACTCTCTCTGCCCCTCTGTCTCTCTCTCACACACTCTCTCTCTCTCTCTCTCTCTCTCGCCCTCTCTCTCTCTCTCTCTCTC